>PTEX01000219.1:1032838-1042863 GCA_003342815.1 Eudromia elegans
TTTTTTTTTTGAGGGAGACTTAAGGTGTTTCCTGGGGCGGGAGTCCTGGGAAAGGCGCGAGGGGAAGCTTGGCAGTGGGCGGGAAGCTTTTAGCAAATCCCCATGTTCGCCCCCAGGTCTGCCGAGGTGAAGTGCTCCCTCTGCGTCGTGGGGATCCAGGCCCTGGCAGAGCTGAACCGCTGGCGGGAGGTTCTGCCCTGGGTCCTGCAGCACTACCGGGCCCCGGAGCACCTGCCTGCCAAGGTGCTGGAGCTGTGGTGAGTGTCTCCCTGTGGCCGGAGCTCGCGGTGGTTGGGTTCAGTAACAGGCTGTACTAGAGTAGCGTGTGGCGGCTTCACTTTGCGTGCTGTAAACCGGGATGAAAGGGGAACCGGAGACACGTATGTTCTTGAGAAAAGAAATAAAACAAGCTGAATTCACTTCTGTTGTAGAGCCTTTTGTTCTCCAAAGGCACGTTCACCCATTAGCCACTGTGAGCCTGCTAAGGGGCTGCCCTTGGTGGCATGTGGGCCTGTGTGTGCCCACGCACGCGTGCGGGCCAGCAGACTGCCTTAGAGTGATGGGGAGCAAGCGGGGTGACTCTGAGAGGGTAACGTCAGCAGCTGCAGCCAGTGACTGTCTTGGAAGTCTCTTTGCCTGGAGTATAGACTCTGACGCATGCCTAGGTCATTGCTGTTTGTGAGTAATAACTGTCAGTCATCTCAGATTTAAAAGACAGAGTGTTTTTAATACTTGTTTCTCTTGTGTTCTAGTATCCTGCTGTATAGCAGAGTGAAAGAGCCGCAGGTCATGCTGGAGGTTGGCAGTAGCTGGCTGAGAGACGTAACGAATAAGAGCCTCCCAGAGTATGGTTCGTTGCTGGAGCTCTACCTGTTGCGTGTTTTGCTTCCCCTGGGCCAGTTTGAGGGGGCAGAAGAGCTTGTTCGGGGCTGCGAAGTTTTGTACAGTGCGCAACAGCTAGCGCTGCTCAGGACCATTTGTGAAAGCCAATGTCAGTGGACTCAACGGGAAGAGACGCACTGCGCTGCTGAAGAGCAGCAGGGCACCACAAGAGAAACAGTTCTGGGTAGACTTTTCCTCCATTGTTTGTGATTTTCTTTTCTTTTTTTCCTCCTCATTTCATGTTTTAGAAATCCGTGTATCTTAAATATTATCAAAATGGTTCAATTGAGGTTGTAATATAAATCTATGTTCTATTTCTATTATCTATGGACTGCCAGTTCCCTTCCTTATAATCTGTGGTACACCGTCCCCAGCCTGTGCCCAAGACCTTAAGTGAGAACGCTTCCTCGGACACTCGGGACTTTCCAGTGCATGCAGACAGCAAAATCTCTAGCACACCAAGAAGGGAAGCAAGCTCTAAGCTGTTTTTTAGCCTAGTTGTTGATGACTATTGCATTGGAAGTAGTCCATCCTTTGTGAACACAGGATGAAAACAATTTCCATGTTAGGCTGCACCTCGCTACTGTGTTTGGCCCCTCACTACAAGAAAGACATTGAGATACTGGAGTGTGTCCAAAGTTCTCCAGAATAGCTACCGATAGGAAAGGGGAGATGAATGAAAGTTGCGCCAGGGGAGGTTCAGGTTAGACATTAGAAAGAATTTCTACACAGAAAGAGTGGTGAAGTATTGGAACAGGCTGCCCAAGCAGTGGTGGAGTCACTGTCTCTGGCAGTGTTCAAGAAATGTGTAGGGACATGATTTAGCAGACATAGTGATGATGGATTTTCTGTTGGACTTGATGATCTAGAAGGTCTTTTCCAACCATAATGATTCTATGATTCTGTATCTTGTTGCTGTGCAACAGCAGATTCAGAATAGTGCTCTAGGATTCATCCTTTTACCAGGCATGCCTCTTCTGCATTGTCTTTTGTCCTTTTGCTTAAGTCTGTGCAGTGAGACCACAATCTGACCACGTTATGGAACACTTCCTTACATAAGTTAGCATTATCAAATCAAATACCTGCGTACTGTAAGTCCCATTGCATCTGTCTCTAACAGAGCTGTAGTATTACCTAACTGGCAAGCAAATAGTAACTGTATATTAATAATAAAGCCAGGATGTTCCAGCTATGAGGTAGTCGCAGAAGGATTAGAATAGGTCGCAGACGGCAATGAAAGACTTGCAGATCCATGTGCTGAGAATTACAAAGCGCATTTAGACTCTAGCAATGTTGGAAAATGAAAATTATTTTCAAACTTCTAAAACATTGCAGAATAAATGTATAACAGTACAAACAGGCAACTAAAACTAACAGATGCATCCTTTAAGGGTATGTGTAGCAGGATTTGTGCACTTTTTGCTGCTTTTCCATCAACAGTTAAGCCCACATGGAGCAAGCCATGTATAGCATTGAAAGTACTACTTGTCCTTGAGAACTGAATCAATGTTACCTCCTAGCAGAGATATTTGCACTGTGGTATAAATTTATATCAAAAAGATCTGATGTCTAAAAAAAAATCTGATGTGTTGAACCCTAAAATTGTATTGTTTCTCTCCATTCCGTATAAAAGAGATTCATATGATGAATCTAAGAGGTGTCTGCAGTTAGGTGAGATGGATGGCACCTCTGCTGATTATGCTGAGTAATTTTTTTTCCCCACTCTGTTTTGCCCTAACAGCCTTTTTGTTCTTGTGTTCTAGGTGCTCTGCCCCAAAAGCTCTTGACCATGTTGACATTGCTGCGTAGAGCACTGAGGTCCATATCGAGCCACTTCTATTTAATTCCTTACAAAAAGATGCTCTTGGCTGCTTTTATGCTCTATCTGGTGGTGAGATTAGACCCAGGTACAGAATTCTTTAATTCTTTTTTTTTTTTTAATCCATTATGGCTAGTGAGAAGAAATTAACAGTTGTTTTTGATAGATATGGTCTCTGTGAATGTGTTTGGGATACATAAAAGAACTGGGTGACTAGGAACTTGTTTTTTAGGCTTTTTTTTCTGTTTTTTTTCCATCTGGGCCCCATGCAAAAAGATGTAGCTGAGCAAAAACAGTTGTCTGTAAACAGTTTCCTCATCTTCAGCTTTTTCCAGCAAACAAGGTGCAGACTGTTAGAGACCAGCTGAGCTGTCCTAGAACCAGTTTCCACCTCAGTCAGCTTGAGCTGCTACACGGTGAATATTTTCTGGAAGAGTAATTGCCTTCTGGGCATGTGTTGTCAGGCAAGCAGAGAGTTGCCCAGGGCAGCAACGTAATTCATGAGTTTGTTTTGCTTATGCTGGACTCTCACTGGTAATGACTGCCTCTGTTGTTGAAGTGTGGGCTAGTCCTGTGATGTGGGTGACTCCTGGGAAGTGAAGGGGATGTGTGTTACTGTCTGGATATGCACCTTCTACTGGGTGGTAGATGCTTCATTGCTGTTCCATAAATAGTCCTTTGGAAAATACTGTAGAAAGCTTGCAGTGACCAGAGTGAAGGGCAGAGTACTGAACTGGAGGAAATAAAACATCTAGGCTTCTATTAGCTCTAGTCGGGATCAATTATTTCTTAATATGTGTTGTGTACCTTAGCTTTCTCTCTTAAAATGTTTGTTTTCTTCTGCAGCTTCTCCCACATCACTGCCATTTCTTTACAGACTGGTCCAGCTTTTTCGACAGGCTTGGGCAGCTGTATTTCCCCCAATCCGCAGGCCTCCAGTTCAAGACTAAGTGGCTACTCCTACAGACTTTTTTTTCTCTGTACTGCTGCAAAAATGTCAGCTCGTCTTGAGGACTTCATTAGGCTCTTCACAGGCTGTTGAGATCAGTGTTCCAATTGAGATGGCCACCTGTGAACTCCTGTGTGATGATGTCTTCCTGCAGACAAGGAACTGTGCTGTATGGTTTTTAAACCATGCCAAGTATTCCCCATCCACATGTGCTTTGCCTCTGCAATATCATTCTGTCAAATTGTTGGTTAAAGCTACGCCCTTAACCTACAACTAAGAATTTTTCTTAAAATAGTTAGCTTTGGATTGAGCTTTTCAGTGAGAGTTGTGTAGCTAGTTGTGATCTAGGCTAACTGAGATGTTTTGGAAGAAGGCTCTATCCTTGCAGATGCTGGGCAGTTCCCAGAACAAGGGAAGTAACGTTCTTGGAGGCAAGACTGACTGTAGAAGGCAGCGGAGTATCAGGTAGTTAGGGAAACACACCGTTTTGCCTGAAGCCATCAGAAAAGTTCATTTCCTGCAGCATGAGACAAAGGACACACATGTAGAAATAAAATGGAAAATGGAGTCTGATGCCTTTTGAAAGCCATGGTTTCTCTTGACTGATGCTTCCTTGTACAGGCGTTCTTGATTTTAGTCATATCTAAGCCAGAAAATGAAGGTAGTGGGACACCAAGACTGTTGTCTTGCACCTACTTTTCCTAAATGCAAATTACAGCACTTTGTGCTTGCCTGATGCAAAAAAATTCTTGCAAGCGTGTTGTGGTAAGGAAATAGATTTATTTTTTTAAACTACATTCTATATTATTGTCTAGACTCTGCCTAAAATCTCTACTAAACAAGAATTTGTTGCATTGTTTTATGTGTAAGTGTTTCCCTGTGTTTTGGTATGTTTATTCAGATGTCAGAAGGGCTCCAGATGCCTAGAATGCTGCCCCTGCCATACCTAAAATCTTGATTTAGGTGAAAGCCGTTTATCTATGCTACTGTCATTCACAGGATAAGTTTATTAATAGGTAGAAAGATAATTCTCTCAACTTCCCCAAAACTGCATCAAGAAAACTGTCTTTGCAGAATGCTTTGATTTGTCACAAGACTGACCCCCTTTCAGGCAACTGATTTGGTTTCCTAGGGGAGAGCACTTTTTTAAACATTGTTTTTACTGAAGCAAGATGTGTGTATAGTGGAGAAAACAAGTTGGAAGAAAGGAGCCTTTGTGGCAAACATAGCCAACTGTGTAGCCAAGAGGAGTCAATTTGGTAACAGTCGAGACTACAAAATGGGGAAATAATACCAGCCTTAATGGTATACTCCATCTAACACACCAACCCTGTGAAAAGTAGCCAATATAGATCCCAGCACAGTTTCTTACAACAGAAGTCCTCTTCAGATTGTTCCTTTAGCAGTAACTACATACAGTGGTAGTGGCTACTTCTCTAAAAATATAGCAGGTTTGGTGTCTTCGAGCTGTGTGCTGCATTGATTTGCTGTATGTCAGGCCACTTTGATGCATCTGCCCTACTAAAAATAAATCCATGTCTGGTTCTTGAATGGTCTCAATAGAAATGCTCCAGTGCTGCTGTACTGGAGCTAAACTGGGGCAGGTCATGTATGAAAGCAGAATGCAATAATGACCTTGCCTATTTGCCTCACAGTAAAAACTTAAGTCTTATTTTTGTCTCTTCTAAGGCTTTGCAGCAGGATAATTAGCACATAATGCTTCCTCCTCACTATATATTTTTTTTTTGTATATGCCCTCTGCATATAGGGACTATATTGATTATTGCTCTGTGAGATTTGTGACACAACTGTCAGTGGTGTTCCAACTCCTTGCGTCCTACGCATTATGGAAAATGAATAGCATCAAGCACACAGAAGCTCTGTCCAGATTGGAGCTCTTCTGAGAATGACTACATTGTATCTTGCTGGTCCCCTGTTTTACAAGGCCTAACTCTAAATATTTTGTAAAGCAATTAATGAAATACAAAAGTTGAATTAAAGGAAGGCCAAATGTTAACTAATACTAGTCTGTTCAGGTAGCAACAACTTGTTTGCGCTAGTTTTCTTTCCATGTTTTTAGTTAGCACAGTTGCATGTGTAAGGTTGGGACCAGTGGTATGTACAGACCATATGTTAAGTTTCAAATCCTGTTAATTGCCTTAGCTATTAATTTCCTGGGACATAGATTAAAACCAATTTGAATGTTGTAGCTGAGCAGTCTTCACTGTCTTTCAGTACCACTGATTTTGCTTTTGTGTTGTATTTCATTCATCAAGAGAGGGAAAGATGGCAGAAAAAAAAAAGCTATCTTGTGATTAATACTAAAAATGTAATTTATTTTTACAATAAAATGACTACTGATTGACCTCTTTATAGAAGTACTTATTTGTGCTGTGATTAACATTTTTACACTTAAGCAGTCTGTTAAACGTATCTAGGCCCATGCTCTACTACTATGATCACTTTATTAGACAGTCAGGCAGTTATTCACAATTAATAACTCCAAATCAAATATGTTTGTATGATTAGGACAGATAATGTAACACATTTCCAGAAGTGTTTTGAAAACTGTAAAGTATCAGTACTTTAAGTGTGAAAATTTCTTACTTCCCATGAGAGATGCTAGGGTTTTGTTTCTTTGTTTAAATAATATAAGTGCCAGTGTACTTCTGACTGGCCAAGATTGATAGTATCAAGAATAAAGTATTTGGTATTTATTTTTATTTACTTTTTTCCCCCTAAGTTCTCACTTCATCATATGAAAAAGATGTAGTCATATCTTTTAAGGCAATCCTACCATTTAATATTTACCAGAGAGAGACCTATGTGAATGTGCCATATATGTGTGAATTTTCTGCTAAGTAACTCCATATGAAAGCAAATGATGATTCTTATTTTTGTTTTGTCATTTTGTTGGGCACAGAAAAACTCCTATAGCCCCATGCTCTAGGGAGATGACGAGTTGGGGAACAGTTGTGTGTAATCTGCTGAATGGACGTGAGGAAGATAAGGCTTGACTGGTACAATGATGAAGTTTATTGCCTGAGCATGGGGAGGCAAGAAGCTAATCCATGTGCTTTGTACACAGATAGTCAGCCAAGTGGAATTCCTTATCATCCAACCTGGCTCATTTAAAAGGGTGCAACTTAGAAAAGTTAAACAATTCTGATCTCTGTTCATTCCCCGTCATCCTTGCCACAAAGACACAATTTTAAAATGATGTTATCTTGTGAAACAGTGGTTAATAAACTTCTACACTTAAATGAACTATCGGCATATTCACCAGTAAGAGAGTTGTAGGAAACTAATTATTTGTGAAGATGATCCATATATGTTTAAAATTATGGTCACAAATACTGGCTGAAACATGTTTTTAACTGGGTTTGGTGTGACAAATTAACTGAGAAGACTTGCTCAAGAGTTGATGTAGGGCTGGAGCTTGCGTATGTTTGAGGGCAGACTGATGATGTAACGGGCAAGGAGTGGGATGGGAGGGTTGCCTGGGGGAGATTGTGACCTCTTCTGCCTGCTCTGTGATGCTGTAGGGCCCCGGCCAGCAAGGAATGAATGCCCTGCCTCCTTCCACCAGGCTGCTTAGAGCAAAACAGCAGAAGAAACATCAGTAACTAAAGCTGCTGCTTGAAATCGAGGCGGGAAGAGAGCACCACAGGAGACACCATGGTGAGGAAAAAAAAAGATCAGAGAGGCTACGAAATGATGACCAATGTGTTTGGCCTTTTGTTTCCATCTGCGCTGGGTCAAGATCTGAGTGAAAGTGGGATGGTTGAGACAACTTTATTGCTTCAGTCTGCCTAAGCAAATGGACCAGAGATCAATGTGAGATCTATGGTCAGAGATCTGTGGTCTTCCTAGGTCACTGAGGTTCTTTAAACTCATCTCTTGTATAACATAGTTCAGAGAACTGTATAATTCCTACTGTTTATATTGATGGACTTTGGTGTAGATGGACAAGTTTTTTAATAAACTCTGATGCTTTAGTTTATTAAATTTCCCAGGATCTTTAAATGCTTTCCAGATTTCTGCAGATCTGTGGGTGTCGAAAGGAAGAGGATTCCTTGTTCTATTCTTGCTTAACTTTATGACAATATACAGAACACAAAGTTGAAAGTATAGCAGAACTACAATACTTAAGCGTCTGCAAACAACCTACAGAGGGAGAAATATTTATTTTTCTCTTAGATTATGATACTGTATTTTGTATTTCAGATTTCTGATACTAAACTATGTGTATGACATGGTAATATGCATTTTAGAAATCGACTACAGCAATGTAGCATTGACTACAAAAGTGTATTAGAAGGATTTCTCAGAAGATAAATTTAATTTAACATCTGAGGAGTATTTTGAGAAGTTCTCTTGTGTATCAAGTTAACTCTTCACATGATAAATTGAATCAAAATACCTGGGGAATGGGCTAATCAGTGGTTGAGATTAAACTAGGTGTAAAGGTATTTTCATTCTACTTATTTTCCTTTACTTTGTACAAACCTGTTTTCCACCTCTCCAACCCATATGTTCAAAAGCATATGGAGAAATCAGAAAAATAATTAATTCATTGTTTTACCTATAGATCAGTAAGGCTGTATAGTTGTGTTTTTTTCCCGAGTAAATAGGCTTAGCTCATATTCCCTATTTGAGATCTAGTGTACATTTTGTGTTATTATGCAGTTTTTCTTTCTGAACCAATTTAAATGCACTGCAGTCATCTTCCTATTGGTAAGTAAGTATAGAATGTTTTCTATTAATTCCAATCATGTGAAAAATTGTGCAATTTTTTGCCTCGGATTTGTATAAAAACAAACAAACCAGTGGTTGATTTGGGTGTTCTGCTAAGATCAGCTTATAGACTCTCAGGATAGTCACTGTTTCTTCTCACCTATTCCCCGATCTCCCTCTTTAGCGTGAGTGCATCTCTGTTCACGTTGGTCAAGCTGGAGTTCAGATTGGCAACGCGTGTTGGGAACTCTTCTGCCTTGAACACGGCATTCAGCCAGACGGCACCTTCAAGGACCAACCCAGCGATGACGACTCTTTTGCAACATTTTTCAGAGAGACAAGCACTAGGAAATATGTGCCACGGGCTATTATGGTGGACCTGGAACAAACTGTAGTAGGTCAGTATAGAACTAATCTCAGAAAATGGAAGTGATTTAACTCTTGTGGATGCCAGCAGATCAAAAGTTTACCATTGTTGACTCCCCTGTTGGTTATTATTTACTTTTCTCCATGAGAATCTTCACCTTCTGGTATTTTTGTGGTGATGTTTTTCTTTGACAATGGATGGAAAATACTTTTCTTCCATTCAGATCAGAGACAGGAGCACAAGCAAGCTGGTAACAGGGGTGATCTAAAAGAATTTTTGGGGGAAACCTCCTTTTTACTCCTGCAGATCTCTTCCAGTAATTCTCCTGAAGTTTCTCATAGATATTATGTGAAGAGTACAGACATTGCATTTTCCCACAACATAACACAAATATAATTTGAGAAATGACCTCTGTTTAAGCAGAGCAACTTACGAGAAACATGTCAGACCACTATCTGTTTCTTTTTTCTTTCTTTTTTCTTTATTTTACTAAACGGAAAATATCTCAGATAATCCTTAGCTCTGTACTACTTAGGTTCTCAGCCTTTGGATCCTCCAATCCATTTGTCTGCCAACTTAGAAAGCTGAGCTTTAGCAATTGGATTTGCTAGCATCATCAGCCTTGGTGAACTACCTCTTCCAAGCTTACACTTCTTTTCTTTTGTTCAGATGAGGTACGGACTGGCACCTACCGTCAGCTTTTCCATCCAGAACAGCTGATCACCGGAAAGGAAGATGCAGCAAATAACTATGCCCGTGGCCACTACTCCATTGGAAAAGACAAAATTGACATGGCATTAGATCGTATACGCAAACTGGTACGTATGGTTATATTGGAAGCAGAACTTTGGTGAGTGCTAGAGGAAATAAAAACCCATACACGTATATTTTAGGTAGCAACTTTTGTTTTGCTTTTACTATTGTTATTGGAATAAAGATAACACAGGTCCTGGCAGTCTTAAGACTGGAAGACTTCAAATATTGCTGTGACATTATTATTGCAAGAGAAATCCAGTAACCGTCTAGGGAATAGTTTAGGATTACAGTTGATAAGAAACTGTGAGAATATTCTGCTGGTCTGCCCTGTGCATAGGTATGCATGTTGCTGTGTCTATCTCAAGGTTTATTTCAAATGTATATTCACTTATTCTTTCACTTTTCCTCTTGCTTTTCAGGCTGATGCCTGCTCAGGGCTACAGGGATTCCTCATTTTCCACAGCTTTGGCGGGGGCACTGGCTCTGGTTTTACCTCCTTACTGATGGAACGCCTC
>PTEX01000219.1:1044198-1174875 GCA_003342815.1 Eudromia elegans
GCAAGGCTTGACCACAAGTTTGACCTGATGTACGCCAAGAGAGCCTTTGTGCACTGGTATGTGGGGGAAGGCATGGAGGAAGGAGAATTCGCAGAAGCCCGGGAAGACTTGTCTGCCCTGGAGAAGGACTATGAGGAAGTGGCAACTGACTCCTTTGAAGATGAAAATGATGGGGGGGAATCTTGAAAATCCTAAAATTCACTTTGCCCTCTTCTGTGCATAAGATTGGCTCTATGTGTCTTTATTTCACGTGGCTGCATTTTCCCATGGTTTACACACACCAAGTCTGTAGAGGATTTTAATAGAGTGTAACTATTATGCATTTCAAAAATGCCATCTCCACTATGAGATGGCAAGACAATCAGCATAGGATATATGGCCAGCTAATCAATAGCCACTGTTCCTCAGAGGGCAACAGGCTTCATTTTTTTTGCTCATGGATCCTGCAAACAAGTTACTTCTGGAGCTGAGGGTCCATCTGTCATATATTTTCACTTATTCAATACAAAGATACAGACAGGTATCTCATATCAATTGGGTCTCATACCAGTCTTGTGATTTGAGAACCTCTGCTGCTTTGAAATGTCACACACAACTGTGCTACAAACATTAAATGAAGAGACATTACACACAATGTTCAGTCCTTTTCATACTAATTCAAGACAAACATTAGAAAAGCTTTTAAGAATCAGTGAGAGGTCTCAGTTCCAAGTATACCTGCTCCTTCAAATGCTTCTGAAATGTATCCTATTGAAACATTTTTAAGAAGAATTTATTTGATTCTTTCAATTGTCTCATTCAGTTTTGTTTGATCTTCCCAAATCTATTTCTCCCTGTTTTTTCCCACAGGTCTCACTATTTATTGTACTTACCCACACTCCCCAATATTATTCTTTTTTTATTCCTCCTCATTAGACTGTTCTCAGAAATCTCCTGTCTGTCTAATCTGTACATTATTACCCTCCTCTAAGCCCTGTCTCTTTACCAGGTCATCTCTGTGAGATGCAGTGTGGCAGGTAACAGAGCTGCAGTCTGTAGACATTGAGAGTAGGGGCCTCTGTCAGGAGGGTATAAATGCCAAGGATATGTGTAGCCTGCAAATGTAGCTGGAATGGGCTAAGGAAGCCCTAAGGATTCATTTCCCTCTTAATAGAGCCTTGGACAAAGGAGAAAAGAAAGTTGTTGGCACTGCTAGCACCAAGAGCTTGCAGCTAGTTTTAGTCCCATTGCATCCACAGATCTTGCCAGATGCCATGAGAAGGAGCACAACTCAGGTACTCTTCAGTGGGGGTTTAGAACATGGTAGTTGTTAGGGCAGTAGTTGTGCAGCAATTGAAACAGAACTGGTCTGCAAGTGCAACTGTGTGGACAGCCTTGCTGTTACTGCTAAATAGATCTGGCAGAATTAAAGAGCTCAAAATGACCAGCTTGTGGAATGCAGGACAGCAGTATTGCAAGTTCCATCAGACTTCCTGAAAACACAGTCAATCGGAGCCATGACAAAGAATAGTTCCCATAGTCCCCAGAGCAGGTGGGATGTCTAAAAACACCAGCTGTGACTCCACAGTGTAGCCTTCACAGTTAATATTTTTTCATATTCCCATTGTTTCATGATTTTAGATCTGTATATTGCTAAGGTATGCGTGCAGACGGCCAGCCTTGCCCTGAGGTTAAACTGAGAGGATAACATCAGAAAATGCTGCACTCTGCAGCCAATGGTGGGGGAAGAGGGGCTGGCCAACACCAGGCTGCATCTAAACCAGTAAGAGGATGGCAGGAGAAGCTTCCAGAAATTACACATAGTGAAAAAGGAGTTTTGGAGACTCTATTTGAGTGAAAGATGTTGACAGAAACTGAAGGGGGTGCTGGCTTACTAAGGTGACCCACTAAGGCTAAAATTTCCAGAAAAAAGAATGCAAAACCAAAAATAATAAAAAAAAAGTGGGGGCAATGGGAGAAGAAGATGGGGTATGTGTTTTTTTGATAAGGAGGTGGAAAGTAAGAAAATGGTAATATAAAGCAAAGCAAATCATGCAGTAGCTTCTGGTTGTGGGTAACTATTGAGCAGCCCCAATGTTTGAACAAAACATTAAACCCATTCTCCTGCCCATACCAGTCTGTCTGACTTGCTTATGTGGTCAGGGAAGATGAAAGATTTTTCTTAATACAGATGAGAAGACATCCTGGGGGACATAGAGGATGAACCAAACCTTAACATATAGCTCCATATCTTTTTAGCACTGGATATATATATATATATATATATATATTTCATAAGTAAATTTCTTTAAGAAGAACTGTTTTCACTGAAGCATTTACTCATCAAATACAAATTCCAGCAGTGCTACAGAAATGCTCTATATTTTTTCCTTAACTCTAGGGAGCTGTTTGCTGGTAGCTGAGTTTGTATGAGATCTGATAAAGGTCATAAAAAAGCAGATACATCCAGAAACTTGACTGATAGATGCAAGATGCCCTACTTTTTACCCACAAAATGAATGGCTGGTCTTTGCATTATAAATTATAGTTCTCAATGTGATTTATTAGGGTAGGTACTTCTGCAAGTCCAGATCCATTTCTACATATTTTTACATATATACACGCATTTTGTGCATAAAAATTCTAACCTAAATTGAAGTAACTCTTCTGGAACTTTGCCATTAAAAATCATTAAAAACTGAAATGATTAAAAAGTAAGGCAGTGCAGTTCTCTGTTCTAGGCAGAAATGGTTGAAAGCCAGTCTTTTATTAGTATCCTCCCAGAACTCTGCTATATTAAAATACTAGAATTTAGAATTTTAGAAATGCTGGAAATGAGATATTTTAAAGTCTCCCAGTAGGTGGCAACAGTGTGACAGAATGGAGTTTTATAGTGGACACACGGAAGCATCTATATTATTTGCTTAATTTACAAAGGAAACATAGTAAGTGCAAAATGCAAAGACTTTTTTGAATCATATGCTGTCTACATAAGCATCAAACCAAGAGTTAAACGGACTTATATAATCACTGAACAACCTCCTAGGAATAAATATTCAGCACAACTTTGCTCTAAGTTTTGCAACTATTGTTACGTTACTTGGATAGCTGATAGGTAGGGAATGAAGTTGTCCTTCATGAGATAAAGAAGTTATTGCCCTTCATGTGCCTGCTAACATGCTTTTATGTCTATTCAGAAATAAAAAGACAGATCACAGGACTTACTGGTTCTCTTAGCTGAAAATCTGTTGAACAGTACTTCTCTGTATTATTGAAATGCTCTTCTCAGAGATTGGTCACTTTAAATAGAAAAATGGCTGTAGTTTTAGTTATGTTTTACTACTCTGTTTTGTTGTTCTGAAGGGCTCCTATGCTGCAGCACCCACTATATGTGCCCATAAGAAGCCCTGTAAGCACATATGGACCCCTCCAGTTGTATCCAGACTGTGTAATGCCCTGGGTGGGTAACACTGGCTGTTCACAAGCGCTCCAGTGCACCAGGAAAGCTGCTCTAGCACTCGCTGGATTCAGTTATTTGCACACTTCAGGACTCCATGGCAGAGTTTTTAAATCATCAGCCCTGTTTAGCTCTTGTCATCATCTACCACTGTCCCAAGGTAAAAACTGAACTGGACAGACCTACACCAGAGCTTTGGGCTGCTGACCTTCCCCCTGCACAGCATTTCTTGTGCCTGTTGCCTATATGGCGGAGAGATGGAGTGACTGCCCCTGCAAGCTCACCATTTTCCCCCACAAGCTGCAATTTCAGCAAGGAGCAAGCTGACTTCATTCCCAAGAAGTCAGGTCCCAGGTGCCATGTAAGGAAGTACACTGCCCAGGTACCTCTAGGTCTTCCTGGGAACTTTTAGGGCTATGTTTGGCTATCACCCTGGTAAAGATCACCAAAGAATATATCCATGTAAATATGAGCTATTAAAAGTCAATATGAACTATTTCGCGGTGTTGAAATGTAGGTGTTAAAGGAGGGAACTCAGATAATGGTTGCCAATAGGGGCAGAACAATTTGTTAATTTTATCTCGTCAAATAGTTTAGTTAACCTAAAATTTAGGAGTTGCATGTTTACATTTCTGCTGATTAATCATCATAATAGAGTGTGCTTTTCTAAAGAAGGGAGGCAGAATGCTCAGATTCAAGCAGTTAAGTTTGCCTTTGTAAACTAAGAGCTGCAAGCAACGATTTCCCTACTGAGGGAAACTTCTCTCCAATAGTAAGCTAGTACAGAAAGAGCAAACCACAAAGTGGTAGAGGAACTGCCCTGATTTGATGTAAGGAAGTATGTGGGATGCCTCCAGCTATTTCATGCCACAAGCATTGCAACGGGAAGCAAAGGGCTTTCAATGCTTGGACGGACAAGTTAGGCTCAAGTTAGTATATGCTGCCCCATACTGCAGATAGCACAAGGGAAGTCAGCATTTAAGACCGCTCTGACACAGCATACTTCAAAATAGTAACTACATTTGCTTTTCAATTCTTTGGTTTTTGACTTTTCCTTCTATTTTCCCCTTTCTCATTCATCTGCACTCTCATACTCTCTTGATCTTCTATAATGGAATTTAGGCATGACTCTTGTCTACTTGTGTATGTGGAACTGGGACTGCATGCTTCTCCTATGGTATGTGTGTATGGCTCGGGTGTTAGAAAGCAGAGTGTATGGGGAGCTACACGGCCACACTCAAATTTAAAGAGCAGGCAGAACCAGAGTGGACTGAATGCAAAATCTAGCGCCCGAGCGGTGCCTGTATGGGTGAGCTTGGGCACGAGGGGTGCCTGGGAGCGCAGGGGCAGTGATGCAACAGGCAGAGCGGGGCAGCCTGTGACCTCTTCCTCGCCGCATTGTGACACTGAAGCGCGGCAGCAGGTGCCTGGTGGGCAGCCCGGGCTGCCTCCCGCCCCGCCGCTCAGAGCCACGCTCCAGCAAGGACAGCGGCACCGGAGCCTCCCGCCGCCGATCGGAAAAGGGAGCAAAGACCACTGGAGACACCATGGTAAGAGTGGGCGTGGGAAGGCCACGGGCACCCGGGCACCGGCAGGACCGTGAGTGATCAGGCTAAAAGTAAATTAAGGCAGTTAGGGGGATCTGCCCTCTGGGCAATATGGCATTCAGCAAGGGAGATGACTCCATCAGCTGCATCAGCACCCAGACTTAGGAGTCATGAGGGACAGGGAGGGAGCTAAAGGGGTTCGGTCAGCTTCCCCTTATGGGAGGGAGTCCTCGATGGTCTTGACCCAGACCTTGCAACACGGCAGCTCTGCTGCTTCTGGACTGTTGCTCCAAATGAATGTTTACGTTTTTCTCTAGTCCTCGGAGGCAAGTTTGCAAGCCTTCACATGGGGTCTGATAGATGGTGTAGATCACACTTCCAAAGGGGTGAGTGAAGGAGTAGCTACCAACTCTGTCCCCCAATGCTCTCCTTCACTCTGAACAAAAAAACCCTCAAACACAAATCCCTATCCTAATGAAGTTACTTGGGAACATATTATAAAAGCACTGGCATGAAAACGATCAGATTAATTTCAGGTTTGCACACCTGTTTTAACTGATACCTGTCACCTTCCTCCAATACACTGTGCCTTTGACTGTCGCAACAGCAATAAAACTTGACTTAAATACAGACTTTCAAGCTAGTGAAAGGAAATGGAATCTTTGTAAACTGTGCTAACTGCTTGCCAGCACGGTTAGAAATGTGTGGCACATCCAGGAAAGACATAGATAATCCAATCTTTTCATGCTTAAAAAACATATATGCAATCCCCATATATGCAATCCAGTCCAGTCCTAAAGGTTTCTCTAGCCCCAGGTACAATGTTTAAGTCCAGCTTAGTATAGTGATTTGGGCACAGACCCCTGACCTCAGTCATGGATTGCCAAGTAAAGGGATGGGAAATCAGTGACAATATTTCACTTGAGCTGGTAAGTCGAGTCAAGCTGGTAAGTAAACCACATTTTTTTCAGAGAGCCTCTAATTAATGAAATTGTAAGATAAATGTGATCCTGGGCCTTAGCTTTTTGTACTCTCTGCTTGTGACTATATTTTATCAACAGACTGATTTTCATATAAGATAATACAAGGTTTCATAGTAATGTAACATCTAGGATTTTTAGAAATAAAACAAACAAATGAAAAAGACAGCTACCTTTGTGGTTGTTTTAAATTAATTTAGCCATGATAGCCTCATCACTGTACTGTTCATGCCTCTACAGTGTGTGTGTGTATGTATATATGTGTATATATATGCACATATATATCCACACATGTGTTTCTGGAGTACATGAAGCTTTTTATAATTTTATGTTTGTAAATGAATAAGACCATTTTTCAGATTTTTTGTAAATACGCAAAAAATTCACAAAACCTCTTAGAAAGTGAAAAAGATGCTTTACCCTCTTCTCCAATTTATGTCTAGCTATAAGTCTTATTTCAGTGCAGAAAACTGTATAATTTTCTACCAGTAGACTGGGAGGTCCAAAAGAGAGCACTCATTTCATGGGCAAGATACAGTCTTCCACAGATCTGCAATGCCCTAAGGCAGACTGAGCCCTGTGAACTTAGGGTTGTGAGTGTGTTCCAAAACTGGCTGTGAATAACCAGAAGATTAAGATCTGCCTTCACAGAAAAAATACTTACGCCAGGTAATATACGATATATATATATATTTTGATATAGAGTCAAAAGCTTCCCAGGTTTAATATGATAGTAGAAGACTGTGGACAAAGGACCTGGCCCATTAAAATACATAAGCCTCTTTCTATGGACCTTGATAGGGGAAGGGTCAAGTCTGGAATTTGTAAGATAGGTCCTAATGGATTAGTCAGTGACGGGATGTGAAATCACAGTAGGGAGTAGGCTAGAAATTTATATATCATGTAGAGATCGGTTTATTCTGCCTGTAACTCTGAAAAAGGCCCATACTTTTCCCTTCTAAATATTTAATTTTTAAATCTTTAATTTTTAAGTCATTTATTATTACAAAATTAGAAATCTCTTGTTACTTACTGTTTTCTCTCCTTGTCAGAACATTTCCAAATGATAGTTGGGGTAGGTGATGGTGGGAGTGGAAACAGAAGTCGCTGTAAAACGGTTGTCTCAAAAGGCAGAGTTGAGGTAATCCAGTGAAACTGATACTGTTACAAACAAGTGGAATTGAAAGAAGAGCCTAAAGGGAAAGGAAACAGCTCTGTAGTGTCCAACTGTAGTCCTCTATTAATTGTAATCCTACATTGAATTTTCCCATATTACCTTTTTAAGCAACATTCACTTGCTTCAGCTGTGGGGGGGGAGAGGGAAAGAAAGAAAGAAAGAAAAAAAGAAAGATTGATTACTCTATTGATTTCAGGAGGAGAGCAAACAGCTCTGTAGTCTCTAAATAATGCTTGGTTTTAACTGTTTTCTACTCTGAAAGACATTGTGTGAAAACATCACCTTGCTTCATTGTTGGATTAAAAAGAAAACCAAGTTTTTTTCCTGAGTCAAAAAAAGTGTCAAAATCTGATATTAAGTTATTGAATATATCTGGGGACTGGGGACCCTGGCCTTGAGGCGAGGTAGCACAGCTTGCTTCATATTTACACATCTGAAATCTCTTTCCCTCCCCAAATCACGACAGTGGTCACCAACCACCCTTGGCATCCTCTGGATAGAGCCCAAGCATTATCTGGGAAAGCGTCAAGTGGCACAAGCCAAAACTACACCAGAGAATGTACCGAATTTAAATCAGCTTAGATGACTGCACGCCAGTGTTCAGTATTATGAAAAGATTCTTCCTTACTCATGAATACAGGCAAGGCTTTCGTGATTTCAGAGACGGAATTCAGAAGACTGTAATACAATTCTTTCAAATCAGAACCTGAAGTTGAAAAACTCCATGTGATCTGAAACTGTTTTCAGTCCCAGAACTACTTTTCACTTCAGTCCAAGACAAAATTGTCAGGACCACTCAGAAGTTACCGCTTTATAATTCCATTTCATTATATCGCAGTGGCACTACCTGAATAAACAGTGGATCTGCAAAGTAAAATCCAAGACTTTTTAGGAGCTTGCAAGAATATTTGTTTCAACTGAGAAAACTTGGAAATCATTTCCTGAGATGAATATTGCTTAAAGCGATCCTTCCAACTTAACCTGCTAACAGAGGGTAAAAGGATTGAAAGACATCACCTGTCTTGGGTTACATACGGTTGAAAAATACCACGTGGCTGTGTCAGGTTCCTGCCAGGAATAAAAATAAATTAAACTGGGATGTGTTCCTTAGCTGGGACAATCCATAGGAGGCAAACAGGGTTCTGTGTAGCTGTTTTCCTCCCCCTTCTCCTTTTTCATATACCTAGATGAAACAGCAGATAGAACTCCACATTTTTTTTCTCTTTTTTTTTAAGAATTGTTCCAGTCTCTGGCCTGTACTTATATAGTCTGACGGTAGCCCATGAGGTTGAACGGACAAATCAAATGTTGCTAGCTACTATTTAACATGTATTTTTCTAAAACAATACACCTGACAAAAGTAACTGTTGGCATAAAGGAGGACAAGTGACGTACATTGTTTTTTCTGACTCTCTCTCTGCTTTCTCCCCATAGCGTGAATGCATCTCTATTCATGTTGGTCAGGCTGGAGTTCAGATAGGAAATGCTTGCTGGGAACTCTTCTGCCTGGAACATGACATTCAGCCAGATGGCACCTTCAAGAATCTACCCGATAAACTCAACTATGATGACTCTTTTACCACATTTTTCAGTGAAACAATCAACGGGAAGCATGTGCCCCGGGCTGTAATGGTGGACTTGGAACCAACTGTAGTAGGTCAGTATAGAAGCAAAGCTGGAAAATGGAAAATAACTTACTCTTCCCAACGGTGCTGTTGTGTCACTAGTTTATTCTGGAACAATAAATTGTCTCCTGTGTATCCTGACAGCACATCCTTGTGACACAAAGTGAAAGCCTGATAAATTTCTGTTAGGAAAAGGGGGATTTCTGAAAATAGGACATATGGCAGAGCTTTTGTGTGGGTTTTTTTTCCCCTCTGGTCATTACAAGCAAAAGAAGAACTTCTATGGCTGAAGAGTAGTCACTTCATAAATCAACAGAATACTGCAATGAAAAAAAAGTTTAAGAAGGAGCTTTTCCTTCTTCAGCATCTGTTTTTGGGGCCCTCCCATGGCTGAAAGCTTGTATCAATTCCAGCAGCAATGACGCTGGAGCACAGCCATGCAGCTTATTGTGATTTCTCTTTCTTGGGCAGATGAAGTACGGGCTGGGACTTTCCGGCAGCTTTTCCATCCAGAACAGCTGATCACTGGAAAGGAAGATGCAGCAAATAACTACGCCCGTGGCCACTACACTATTGGAAAAGAAAGCATTGATACAGTTCTTGATCGTGTTCGTAAACTGGTAAGTTCCAGTAATTTTGAAATAGGAGTTTGTTAATAGTTCAGAAAAGAGATTGCGAGACATACCGAAACATCATTACTACTCTAAGAGAGAAAAGCCATACAGTTTACTTACCAGTTTTATGGCTACATACAGATATTCTAGGAAGGTGGTTCTGAATACGTAATTCTTCATTTTAGCATAGCACTAGAGCACCAGTACAGATATGGCAAGAGCAGACGGCTAGTTCCTTATTTTTGTTTTCAGCTAGACTAACTAGAACATAACTGAGATTCAGAGATAGCTCCATGGATAGAGTCAATTTTTTATGTCCTGAGTTGATCTCCTCAAGGATGCAAGGTCATTAGTCCTTCCACACGAAAACCTGAGCTGAACTGTTCTATATATTACTGCTGACTGATTTCTCCCTACCTCAGAACAAACTCAAGGCTATCTCAGCAAGGTAACTTCTACATTCATGTTTGGCCTCTTTTGTTTTCTAGACTGATGCCTGCTCAGGGCTACAGGGATTCCTCATTTTCCACAGCTTTGGCGGGGGCACTGGCTCTGGTTTTACCTCCTTACTGATGGAACGCCTCTCCCTGGACTATGGAAAGAAGTCCAAGTTAGAGTTTGCCATCTACCCKGCTCCCCAGGTCTCCACTGCTGTTGTAGAGCCCTACAATTCCATCCTGACCACGCACACCACSCTGGAGCACTCRGAYTGTGCCTTCATGGTCGATAACGAGGCCATCTATGATATCTGCCGMCRAAACYTGGACATCGAGCGCCCAACGTACACTAACCTCAACCGCCTCATCAGCCAGATTGTCTCCTCCATCACCGCCTCGCTGCGCTTCGATGGGGCCCTCAACGTGGACCTCACCGAGTTCCAGACAAACCTGGTGCCCTACCCGCGCATCCACTTCCCCTTAGTGACCTACGCCCCCATCATCTCTTCTGAGAGGGCCTACCACGAGCAGCTCTCGGTGGCAGAAATCACCAGCTCCTGCTTTGAGCCCAACAACCAGATGGTGAAGTGTGACCCGCGGCAYGGCAAGTACATGGCCTGCTGCATGCTGTATCGTGGCGACGTAGTTCCCAAAGAYGTCAACGTAGCAATTGCTGCCATCAAGACCAAGAGAGCCATCCAGTTTGTGGACTGGTGTCCAACAGGCTTCAAGGTGAGTGTGCTGCTCTGTGATGCCTAAAGGCCAACTTCAGGCTAGCTGAAAACGTGCATTGAAAATTTTAGGTCTTGTATACTTTACACTAGTCAGAAAAATGAATGTTAGGTTTAAAATGTGCCCTTTCTCCTTTGGACATGTCATTCACGCAAGACTCCTAAATATTTATGTAAGTGGAACCTAAAATCTAAACAAGTATTAACTTCAACTGAGATTTGAAAAAGGCAGTGAGAGTCCCCTCAGAAGTACTGACAGAAACTAAGGAAATACTGCCTAAATATATTCAATATAGAAACTGCTGATATTAAGGAACCTCTTAGTTTACCCACCAGATTTAGAACATTATTCTGCCTCCCTCTTCTGTTTATATAGCAGTTTTGGGAGGCATCATTTCTACAGTAATACAGACATCAGCAGCGGAAAAAATGTGTCATACAGAAGATGGTTTAAGACATCTGAATATTTTTGCCTGGAAAACAATTTTCTGCACTGGCTTATACGGAATGTCTTGATGAAACTGTATGTTTAGTGCTTAGTAGCTGTTTAGAAAGGTAGGAAATTACTTTCATATACTAAACAGAAAAATAATACAGACAAATATAACCACCATATATCATACTGGCACTTGTCATCTGGTATTTTTCTTAGCTCCTGCACCACTCTACCTATATCTCTGCATCTATACCTCTACTTTTCCATGCTTTGACTTCTGCTCCCTGCTTTTGCCTTGTTCATCCTCTCATACTCCCTTACAGGTAGGTATCAACTACCAGCCTCCTACAGTAGTTCCTGGAGGAGATCTGGCCCAGGTYCAGCGAGCAGTCTGCATGCTGAGCAACACCACAGCCATCGCAGAAGCTTGGGCAAGGCTTGACCACAAGTTTGACCTGATGTACGCCAAGAGAGCCTTTGTGCACTGGTATGTGGGGGAAGGCATGGAGGAAGGAGAATTCGCAGAGGCTCGGGAAGACCTGGCTGCCCTGGAGAAGGACTATGAGGAAGTGGGAACTGACTCGTTTGAAGATGAAAATGATGGGGAGTAATTTTAAAATACATTTTGTCCCCGAGTGAGCACAGAACTGTCTCTGCATTGCTTTATTGCAAGTGTCTACCGTCAGATGACCTCTTTGTGTGCAACATACAGAAATTTAGAAGGGGTCATACCTGTCCATTTTTGTTCCATCTATCACAGGTAGTTTTTTTCTGTAAGATATTAATTGTAGTAATGGCCCACCACTCCCTGTAATGCAAGAGGACTTGATCTCTTTGCTTCCACATTTAATCCAAGCCTCTTCAAGCTCTAAACACACACACTAAAACCACCGTATAAAAGTTTTTAATGGAGCAGAAGGCAACAGCTTAGCTTTAAACGTTCAAATTTGACTTGCCTTCTCCTTTTGCATGTTCACATCAACCCACAGAAATAGGTCCTCTGCTCTGTGGTTTATGATCCCCTCAGCAATGTTAATGACCTAATATGACCTAATGGCCTAAAATTGACATTTAATTCTTCTGTAAAACATCCATTTCTACTGGAACAGACATTTTCCTCAGAAATGGCAAAGCAATGCCATTTTTCCATATATACCTGTGTATTCCACATACCTGTGTTGTGAATATAAGTAACATTTTTGGTTGGGTCCAAAATTTACACAGCTGTAGTGGGTTTAAGAATTTTTTTTTTCTGTGTCTCTATGAAATTGCTTAAATGAGAAAGTTCGGTCAAGAAAAAAAAAATATATCTTTTTGCATCATCCCTAATTAGTTTAAAATGTTTTGCAGTTCCTTACTCTACTTGAATGGCTTTTCCTCTACAATTAACAATCTTTCCTTTATCCAGCAGGCCCCTGTGTTATCTGTGGCAATCTTTATTTAGTGGACTACCTGCAAGTGAATATGCAATACAGGTATTTCAATGTACATTCAAAAATTATTCAAAGTAGTAAGGAAGCTCAGGGAATTTATAGGATTCATAATTTCTTAGGCAATGACAGCCATTAACTCCTAGAAACCCCCCGCAGCAACATGTTATCTAGATCTTCTTCAGGGAGAGGCTTTCATCTCTGTTGGCAGTTATAGTTCCCAGTACAATACCACATTCAAATTGTGTATTTTGTATGTATTATAGTCATTTGCCTATCCAATCAGTGAAACATTACGTACTTACAGAGTAGCCGGAATGCTTTTGTTCAGGAACATATCCCTATTCAGGATATAATTGATTATGTATTTAAATTGAAACAGCATGAATAAGCATTATTTAGTCTAATAGCATTTAAGGTCTTAAATAGGTTCCCTCACAACTCTGTCCTGACTTGCAAGCAAAAATCAGAAACAGTTACATGTTCATACATGTAGAACAGTTAAATTAAAAGAACTTGTGACAAATCTTAACTTGTTAACTTACCTTGTGATTTAAACTTTTAAATCTTTTATGTTTGTGTGAATAAATTTTGAAAAAAGATACATAATAATAAAAAAGTGTCAAAAATAGCAGATAAAGTGCTTGTTCTGTTCCTTGGCAAATTGCTGAAAAACATACAATGAAGAAGCTGTTTATCCAGTGCAGAGTAAGTTACAGGTTCTGAATCACTGGGAGTGCAGGACCTAACTCATTGGATGTTTTAGATGTCACTTTGATCATTAATGTCACTGTTTATTTTACTTGCAAAGACATTTAGGAATCAAGAATCCCATAACTCACAGTAGTCAAGTCACTCTTTGGAATGCATTAGAGAGAACTTTAAAGGGACTAGCCATTAGCTGTAGTCATTAGAAGCTAACAGCTTTGGTCAAAGTGACCCCTGAGCTCTCAGCAGACAGTGCATTTGGACCCCAACACTGAATACTTCCCTTTTAGGTATCCTTTATCTGAGCATACTTTCTGAACTTAGATTTGTGTGTGACATGCCACAATTGCCTTTCACAGGCCTCCAAAAACCCTGCGTATGGTGCTGTTTTCTTCTGAGAATAGCTTTGTTTGGCTTTGGATGTGGGCTGCTTTCTGCTGCTCTTCTGGGTCACAATAAGCTCTTTATCACAGGTCCTCTGAATTCCGTTCTCTGTTCTTCATCGTCGTATCCAGTTCTCATAGCCTTGGCATCCAATGGCTGTGCTTCAGAAAATACAGTCTTCATACTGAAGATGTATTCTTAAGAGGATATATTAAACCAGTCTGAGGAAAAAGGAAGATTGCGGCATTATTTTAGGCACACAGAGTTGCTTTAAAATCAGTTGCACAATGCTAATGTATCTTTTAGCGATGAATCAAGTTTCTGTGTCTAGTGGGTATGATATGGTTTACTGCCTAGATTTACAAAACTATGTAAACCACCATGCAATATTAAAGCCTTACAGTACTCTTATACCTACATACTGCAGTCTTGACTATCCTGGTTTTCGCAGGCATCACTTCCAAAAGCCACACATGTGCTGGTTAGGCACATTGCCTACCCAGCTTCCACAGACCTGTCAGACCCAGCTCCTGTTTAATCATCCATGCCAATCTGCACTCGTTTCAGACGGTTTAGCCAGTTCTAGGCAATTCATGGCTTAGCAATTCTTTTTAACTCAAGCTAGCCATTGAGAGAGAACCTTACATCACTAAATTTAAAACACTGCCACAGGGCTTGCCAGAGACAGGCTTAACCTCTAGAAAGATACTAAGCTATTGGTACTTACCTGCTCACAAGCATCTGCAGATATGCACACACATCCAGCTGGCAGTCCAAAACACTCTTTGCTGCCACTGCTGCTGCTCTGCCTGAAGAGCTGTCTGCTAGCAAACTGCATTGCCTCCAACAGAGCAACGCTGCTTGAGCAGGCGCGACGTAACGTGCTAGGAGGGGAAGGCACTGCGATCCCCTCTGCGAGCACTGCAACACCAAGAGCACTGAGGGCTCTTCACAGTCCCTTTGAAAGCCTCATATGCATCTGTCTCCTTCCCACGTTCAGTGAGGTGTGGTGGGGGCTGCACAGATGGGCCCCCGTATCCGTCGGGGGCTGGAAGTCCATGCTACCTGGCCTGTCGTAGTGAGAGAAATACAGTTTAGCCTCTCCCCACAATAAATCCATGCTAGCATAACCCCACCCCTGGAAGCAGCAGCCAAAGCACACATGATAAAGGAGCGGCATTACACGTCCTCTTTCATCACCGTGAGGGTTGCCTTCATCATCAAAATCCTCTGAAGACAAAGGTCTTCTACTCACCACTCCCAAAACCAAAGGTCTGCCTCTTTAGTTCAAGGTGTAACAGGCACAGCACACTACTAATAGGGACAAATATGACACTCAAGGCTTTGGAAAGTACCTTTGCTGCGGAAATTTTATAAAAGGACTCCTGCATTCAACTCCTACATTCCCTCTATAGCTGCTAAATGTCTATATGATGTGAGACGGGGCCAGGAAGCTGGGGCTAGGTAGCCATGTTTTTCCTCCCCGCACGTGTTTTTCTCTAACATCCGCAGAACTTGGTAACTGTGAGGCCAGAGTCGAAGGCTCAGCACAGGATGAGTCCAGCTCATGAGCAGCTCACAGGCGCACGGAGGGGGCACTCCAAGGACACCAGTGAGGTTGCAGGAAGCAGGAAAAAACAGGGAACTGGGAAGAGCCACCTGGAACCCCAGATAGCTTGGGGAAGGGAGCAAAGTCTTTCCCCTCCCAAACCCCACATATCCTGCCAGCCCAATCCTACAAGTAGAGAGAGCAAGGAAGAGGATGGTGTAGAGGACAGTGATGGAAGAAAACAGAAGGACCTGATCTCTAGGGACCTCCTGGTGGCTCTTGCTGGGCAAGAAGTGCTGTCTCTGACCCATCCGGAGCTCCTAGATGAAGGTAGGCGGATGTGCTCTGCCAAATCACACAGGGACCTCTCATTGCCTGGGTGCCAGAGACCCAACGTTTGACCTACACAGAAGGACTCTCCCACTGCTCTCCCGTGTTGCTCCGCAGGCAGCAGTGCTCCGCAGGGCTGTGGGGAGCAGGACAGAACTGCCGACCGCTCCCACCTCTGACCTCCACCAGGGCAGAGCTGAGCCCTGGGGCCGTGCTCCAACAAGCTGCCCTCCCTTCAGGCTGCTCCCGCCCTCCCTTCTTCCTCCTGAAGCGCAGGAACACCAGGCGAAAAAGTCTGGAGACCTGGTGTACACGTGGGAAGGAGGGTTGCCTTCCGCACTACCATTCCTCAGTGAGATTCCTGACTCACGAGGTCAGATATCACATCGCGCTGGCCGGTGTGGAGCTGCGCTGTGATGCGGCTGGGGAATTCATCCATCACTCTGGAGCAATCCATACATCCTGTTGCAGACGACGTTTCAAAACTCCACCATCAAACGGGGAATTGCTTAGAGTTCTTATCTACCACGTAGCTGCCTTTAAAAAAAAAAAAAAAAAAAGTAATCTAACCCAGCCCTTTATTTGGGATCGTTCTCAGTGTCCACTTCCAAGCAGGTGGCGGTTGTCAGCATTTCCCCCCCAGACCTGGCTTCATTTCTCACCCCTTCAGCCTTCAGTCCCCAGGCGGGACAGGCGCCCCCGAGGACGGGAGGGGACCGCCGGGCCCGGCGGTCCCCTCCCGTCCTCGGGGGCGCCTGTCCCGCCTGGGGACCAAGGCCCTGGCGCCGGCCGCGGGGCGCCCCCGAGCGGCGGCCGGGCGCCCCGCGGCGGTTTCACTTTCTGTGCCCGCCGCTCGGCGGAGCGGGAAACGAAAACTAAGCGGCGGGGCCGGGCGCTGCTGCTGCTGCTGCTGCTGCGGCCGCCGCCTCCCTGTGACGCGGCGAGAACGGCGGGCGCCGGCAGGCGGGCGAGGAGCCGCAGCCCCGGGACGGCAGCGCGGGCACCGGCAGCAGCCGCAGGGCTCGGGCTGAGGCCTCCTCGGCGGAGCGTGAGGTAAGCGGGGGCTGCATGGCGCGCCCCGTGCGCGGTCGTCCTCGCCGCTGCTGGGTCGCGTCGCTCGGGCGGTTTTGAGGTGTCTTTTCGTTGGTGGAGGTGGGGCGCTCGTCGTGGAGCGGGTGGAAGGGCGCGGAGATCGCTGGACGCCGCGAGCCGGGGAGTGGAAGCGCTTCGTGGTTTGTTAGGTGAAACAGCCCTTTGGCCGTTTAGACGGAATTATTCTGTAACGAAAAGTGAAAAGAAGAGAAAAAAATATGAGCCAAACAGACACATACTTTAGTAGAAAAATAAAAGTTGTTGTTTTAGGGAGGGAAGCATGGAGGTGCAGGGTTGGCGTGCAACCTGCCAGCTCGGACCGCAGCGCAGCCATCTGGGGAGAGCCTCGTGTAGGAGCCTCCGGGCTGCCCTCCCTCCTCCTCCTTGTCCCTGGGTCCCTCTGCTCTTCCCCGACTCCTGTCCCAATGTGCCCTGATCCTCGAGGTCACTGCGGAGGAAAGAAGGGGTCGTGATGGTGGTGAAGAGCGGCAGACAAGGGACTGAAGCAAGGCTGGGGCGACTGGGGCCGTCAGGGACTGCCGAGCACCTGGACTGTTGCGTAGCTGGGGCCACCATAGCGCTGAGGGTGACTGTGGTGCAGGGGCGTGAAGGGACCGAGGGGGTTTGTTACTGGAAGCAGGTGTCCTAGGATGGCAGGAGGGCTGTGGAGCAGAGTGCCCGTAGAGTGGAGTGCGCTGGGCCAGGAGGGAGGAGGAGGGTGGGAGAAAAGCCTTGGTTCCTTGCGAGATGTGGGATGTGGGATGCGATGGGTCGGGGGATCGCCGCTGCCTTTTCTCTTCGCGGGGCTCGTGTGCAGCTGGTCTGAGCCGCGGCCAGTCTGTTGAGGGGTCAGCGGCTGAGCTGCCGCGGAAACTGAGGAGGGACCCCGCTCGCTCAGTGCGCTGACGGCGGGAAAAGCTAGGGTTAACAAGGGAGCCTGTCCTCTGTTCCTGCGCTTACTGAACTGGTTATTACCATGCTTATGCGTTTGTGTAATGGGATACTTTTTCTTTTTCTTCTTTCCTTGGCCAAAATGAGGCGGCTCCATGCAAGGATTGGGAACTTCTACTCACGTTCCTAACACAGGATTCCTGTTAGCCCAATGCCTGTGCACGTAGGGGAGAGTTTCATCAAGCCCGAGACCCCAAATTCTCTCATCTCTTCATCACCCCTGTCCTAATCTCTTTCTACCCAAGTTTTCCAAGTCACCCAAAGCCTCTTAGCCCTGCACTTGCCCACACGTCCCACTCTTAATCGTATCTTAACTTTATCCTTGCTGCCAAAGCTTTTCTCTTCCAAGTTCTCCTCAAGCCCCACACATCCATAGCTGCTATTCAACTATTCCTATTCTGCCCTTTTAGCCCCTTCCCTTCTGCTTTCTGCAATGAATTCAATGTAGCAAGCAAATTTGAATTTGAAAGTGTATTAGTATTGGAGAAAACCATATTTAAAGTTAAAAATATAGTTAAAAAAACCCATTATTTTCTCGCTTTCAGAAACTAGTAAGCACAATTAATCCAGAAAAAACATGTTTTTAAGGCAAAGATTTTCTTTTCTTCTTTTTCTAGTTCTTTTTTTTTTTTTTCCTGATGACTCTCTGTGATTCTTTTATCGTCTGTCATGGCCTCACATTTCTTTTAAATCCTGTTCAGTGTTCTATTAACATTTTTTTGTGTGTGAAAGCTTTCCTAAAGATATTTTTCCTATACAGATACCTTTTCTCATTCTGTTTCTCAATTGAAGGACTTTTATGAACCTTTCTTTTATATTTGTTTGCTTTCTAACACTTATCCCAGGTTTTTGCTTTCATACGTTTCTAAAAACAAAACCAAACCAAACTCATGAATTCTAAGAGGTCTGTAATGAGTAATGAAGTAATGGTCCTTGTAATTGTCCTTTCAGCCCTCCCCTTAAAACTGGGGAATTTAATTGCTCTCTTGCTTAAACAATCCCTTTGCCTGGGATTATATGCCAGAGTATATAAAGGAAATTGTGTCTAGATTCTGAACCTCTTTAAATCTAAAGATTAGAATCCAAAGTGCCTCAGTAGATCTGTGATTAAGGTGCTTAAAGCAATACAGAAAGAAAACACTTAACAGCTCAAAAGGTACAAGAAGGTGAAATTTATGCTCTTGAATATTTAGTCAGTTTGGGGCTATAAAGCGTTGCTATTCAAACATGTTTGCTACATTTGTTATACTGGAATATATTTGGTATGGTATGGTATTCTTGAATCAGAATCTTCATGAATGAGGTTACCTGGAATTCCCCGGTAAGGTGGAGTTGTTTGTATGGAACTGAATTGTTCTTTGTTCAGGTTGTAAGCTCCCTGTCAGGCTTATTACCTTGTCAATAGCCCATGTACCTACCATAGTTTCTCAGACCTACCAAAAGCCATCACACTAATCATTTTATTGCCATTCTAGCTTTTTTTCATCATGCAAATGTCAAATACAGAGATGAACCTTATTTTGTGAGCATTCTCCATCTTTCTGTTCTCTCTGTGTCTTTCTACAGTCATTGCATCATTGTGTTGATGGGCCAAGGAAGTGGACGTCAAGAAAGAAGCAAGAACCCAAAGCTGGCAACCAGTGACACCATGCAGACAGAGGAGGATGTACAAAGTGATAACGGGGAAACCAAAGAGACAAAGAGCAGAGATGAGAGGCTGAGGCTGGTCTTTGGCATGGCAGACTTAAAAAACAGTAATAATGTTTTATCTGCTGCTCTGATATTTTCAGTTTCTTGTGCCTCCCTCTCCTTTTATTCCATTCTTTGCCCTTGGGCTTCACTTTGTCTTATTCACCAGTAAATATAAAGAGGATTCTAATTTGTTCCTGCAAGTGATTGCTTTGTGTTTAGGGAAGGGATTACATGACGACTGCACTTTTGAATTCTCAAATGGGGCATGGCAGCTGAGGAGGACTGATACTGGCCATGTGTCTTCCCAAACATTGTTTGGGATTTGCTGAACCATGGACCACCTCCTGATTAGTCTGCTGATCACTCAGGCTTCCCAAAAGCTATTGTGAATTTTGCAGGTATAGATACTGATCTTTATCAGATATATCGCTCATTACCTCTGACTGTGTTTTGTTCTTGCTCTGAGTTTCCATTTCTGACGATGACTTCAGAAGAAAGACTTCGAATTTCTGACGATGGTTTACACCTTTGAGACACAGCGTAGACTTTTCTTTTACGTGCAGTGTAAACTGCGGTGATTTGCTTTTTTCCACTTCCCGCAGGCTAGTTCCCTTTCTTTGAAATTGATACCAAAAAGTACCAGACGTGAGCTGAAGGGAAACCTTGAAGCTGGTATAGCAGCGACTAAAATATGACCTAGCTCTTCATTTAGTGATTAAGCCTGGCTGTGTAAAAGGCTGAATAAAAACTCTCACACAGGCAACCTTTGACTTTGTTGTGTTTATTTTGTATTTAGGTATTTAGGTAGATTGTGAGAGGACTGAAAATAGAGGAATTGGGAGATGTATGAGTCTAATAATCTACATTTACCTAGGGTATTTTTTTTTCGCTTCCCTTCCCCTCCCCTCCCCTCTCCTTCCCTCCCCTCCCTAAATATAATCTGTCTGAGGAACATAAGAATAGCTCAGTCCTTTTCTAAGGTGTGATCAAGATGCTTGGGTCTATGCACTGGACAGCTTAAAAAGTGGAAAGAAGATTTTACGACTTTGTAATATTCTTCACTTTTTTTCCTTATATATTTCTCTAAGCATCATTTACTCTTTTCCTGTGTCTACAGAAGCTATTGGACTGTACAATATTGGACAGACCTGCTGTCTGAACTCTCTACTCCAAGTGTTTTTCATGAATACACACTTCACTGGGATACTGCGAAGGTATGAAATCTTCAGACTACCTGAGATGTTTCAACTGTTCCATATAAAATCTCCACTTTATATGAGATGTATGTTAGAAGGGTTGGATCATCAAGAATTGTTAGGTGATTTCAGATCCCTCAGCTAGGTCTTTGCCTCATTCTGCATGTAGAATGAAGACAAAGGCCTCAAATTTGTAGCATTTGTAGTTGTACAACTTGTTAGGGATCTCTGATTTGTAAGACATTTGCACAACAGTATGTTGCGGTCGTGAATGGGGTCTTTATGACTTGTGACTTTCTTTTTTTCCATAGCAAGATACAGTTTTATTCCAGGTGTGCTCATAGCTTAATTCATCCAAAGGATGTGTTCTGTGTAACTATATCCAGTGTTCATTTTGTAACTTTAAACATGTAAATGAAAACATATTGGTGATCTATAATGTCTGCCCCCCTATTGCCCTGGTTAACATTTGATAGAGATAAGTAGGTATTCTAGCAGATGGTGAGTACATGACCTGTCTCAGTTATTCTCTGCTATTTATTTATTTATTTATTTATTGTGTAACTGTCGTCTTACTTAATTGTGACTGGGATTTGGGCTTCTGCCTCTCTGCCTCCCTGCTAGTTTTCAGTTTGCTTAGTTCACTGTAACTCTAGTTATTTAAGTGGATCGATCATTCTTCATTCCTATTCTGTCTGCAAATCTTTGACACTCTTAGAAGTGTAGAGAAGATAAGTGTTATAAGTGGGTAAAGGTAGATAATGAAGGCAATAGGTTTCCATTTTTATTTGTAGAGAAAAAATAGAAAAACTTGCTGAATGCAAGAAATGTAGAGAGGACAAAGGACTTCCAAGTTGTTGTATAGCTGAAATAGAAGCATTTTGATATACTTGTCCGTAAAATTTTGAGACCATATTGAGGAGGAAAGGAGGAAGCTCTGAAACTAGCCATAACTAATATTTTTTCTAGGCAGTTCAGGTCCTCCTCAGTTTGCCCTACATATAGGTGTCTGTTTCCCTTTTTTCCTTCTTTTCTTGAAATCATGCCTGTTCTGGTTCCTCTCGAGTGTTTGGGCCAGCTACGTCTGTTTCTTCAGGTATGATGTTTAACTTTTTTCCATTGTACTACTTGGTTATCATTTGCGATGCTTCTTCTCTTTATAGGATCACAGTGCCACCAAGTGCCTCACAGAAAAGGCGGAGTGTCCCATACCAAATGCTCTTGCTGCTGGAGAAGATGCAGTCTGGCAAGCAGAAAGCTGTGTGTCCTAAGGCTCTTGCTTACTGTCTTTTACAGCACAGGGTGAAATGTAAGCAACATTTCATGCCCCTCTCTGTCCACTGACTGGGGGATGTTTTCAAGCACTGACAAGCAGTGTAGACTCTGACATCTCATTCAGTGCTTCAGTACGGTGTGGAGAGGTTGCATGGTGACATGGTGCTCTTGGTAGCCACCTCCCAGCTTTGAGTGGGATTCTGGGTCTCACTTCCAGAAGGAGGGAAAACAAGCTACACCCCACTGCAGCTTATACCAACTACCTCCAAGCTCTGCCTCTGACAAGGAGTGTTTGGGTTCCTGAATGTGTTGCAAGAGAACAGAAAATTGTGTCTAATGATGGAGAATAAATCCCCATTTACTGTCTATGGGAAATCTGTGCTTGATGCTGTACATCATACTGAGTTGTGCTTTTTGTTTATTAGTGTTTGTGCAGTACGATGCTGTTCAGCTCCTTCTGACTCTCTGGAACTTGATAAAGGTGCAGATGACAAACTCAGAGCTGGTAAGGATGAGGACTGAAACGACACTTTGAAATGAACCTGTTGGTCCTGGACACATATGGTTTCCCAAGGAGTAAAATCACATTTTCTGACAGTTATCTTACATGAAATTCTTAAGCACTCATTTGGATCCTCCCTCTCATCTCTTAGATGTGGGCAGTCTTGCTTTCATAAATGTCAGCTTTTTGAATCACTGTTAAATTTTCCTTGTCCTACTTCATTCCAGGTTCTCCTTTCTAGTGGGAGGGTCTGTTAATAAAAAAGTAGATCTTTCTGCAAAATGGAGTTTGCTTACCTGCCTTTCTTTTCCCTCACATTTTTGTGAGCACTTATTGGTGTGTCCTCACAACTCTTTTATTCATTGAAGACATTCATGGACATTTAATTATTATTAGTCACTGTTCGTATGTTATGTTTGTGACAAATCCTTCCAAGTGAACTGTGTAATATAAGAAAAATGTGACTCTTCTGCGTCCCAGTGTCATATGTTTTTTCATACAAAAGGCAGGCCTGGGTTTCAATTCCATTCAAAACAAGAAAACCTCGCATTAAAAGAAACATCTAACTGTCCTTGTTATAGTCTGCCTCTTCCCCTCTGATAGGCAATGAGGAGAAGGGGTTGTTCTTCTTTAAATGATGGGAAATATCATGACCATATATGTCAATGTCAGATTTGAGGCTCAAGCCCTGAAGTCCACTGTATGAAATGAGGTGTCCACACAAGCCTCTCCATCCACAGAGGGAAATACCTCAACTCTGTTCTTCACAGACCTTTTTTTGGATTTTTCAACCTTCCAGATTGAAAAGCTGAGTGATCTCTACACTATCTGGGTAAAGGAGTACATGATATGTCAAGAGTGCTCTTTCGAAACCAAAAGGAACAGCAACATGGTAATCCTTCCGCTCTCAATGTTGGATTCCAGTTGCCACCTGCTGAAGACATTGGTAAGTTCAGTGGCAGTAATGTTCCCTTAAGAAGATGGCCCTTTATTTGCCATGGAGGCATTCTCCTTGTTCCAAGGATTTCCTGCGACTTCCTATTTACAACTGACTGTAGATACACCTGCGTTCCTGCACATTTGCACATGTATACACTGGGAGAAATGTTTTAAAAGAAATAGTGTGTTAGTGTTTACATATGTAAATGTGTGGGAATGCAGGTGTTTCTGTATAGTTGGCTGTAAATAGCAGAGTCTTTTGGTAAGGAGAGATTTATAGTCATATTTATACTGACTTTAGAAGGAACTGTGGCTGGAAGATGATTTTTCAAACACAACTAGTCACATTGAATCTCTTGGTTTTGTCCAATGTAGAGGCTTTTTATTTTCAGAGGTTAGTGCTAAATGAGTGCTGCCAAGCTTAACAGTCTTAAGACCTTCAGAAATTAAGGCATTTAATACCATTAATCATTTAAAGACAGGTGAGTTAGAATGTCCAGTTCAATTTTCTGCATTTGGTTGTACTTCCTAGCTCTATTTCACCTAGAGCCTTCTATACAATCTTCCTTCCTGAATTTTGTCTTTGTACTCATAAGAATAAGGGTTATGCTGCTTCTGTCACCCTCCTGTTTGCTGGAAAAGAAAACTATGTTGTTAGAGCTTGAGTTAAAGAAAAATGGAAAACTGAAATATTATCTAGTCTGACTTTACCAAACCCTCCTTCCATTATATTTAGTTAAAATATTAAATTGTTTAATGCCACAGTGACTAACAGCTGTTGCAGCAACACTTGTATAGATCACTGAACACTTCGCATTTTGTACCTGGTTGTGTAGCTGTCCAGGAAAGAGCCTAATTAACATTACTTTCGAACATTAAAACAAGTTATGTTTTTACTTGCAGTACTTGGTTACATTCTTTAATTTATGATAAAAGAGAGAAAACTGATTTGTATTCTTTTGTCTTTTGAATAAAATACAGCTTCTGTAGCTTTGTTCTTAGCATATATCCTGTGAATCCAAGCAGACACAGAAGTCTGACTTGAAGAAATTCATCTGAAAGAGATTTTTTCTTTTTTGTCTTGTTAGGAGGAATGTCTGCAATGCTTTTTCTGTCCAGAGGAGCTGACTGGTCATAACATTTGTTTCTGTGAACAGTGTGGAAAGAAAACCCCTTTTATGCAGGTGGGCAGAGAAGGGTTTCCTTGTATGTCCCTTCTACTTAAAAGTCCCTTTAGGACTGGGAAGGGTGGGGGAGGGATGCAATTATATTAGTTTAGGAGGAGATCCGCAAGGCAGAGTTTTGCCAGCACAGCAGTGTCAGCTAGGTGTAAACCACATGCACTCTTCTTGTCAGGAAGATCCCTGCTCTGTTGACAATTTCATTGGTTTTGATGTATGTCGTTAGGGACGTTGTTTCTGCACCATCAGGAAAGTTCTGTTTTTGTTGCACTTCCATTGTGAGTCTCTACAGGGCTGTGATGTTCCAAGGATAGACAAGCATGTGTTACTGGTGCTGTGCATACCTTTGAAAGCAGGACATGGCAGATTTCCTGTCTTCACTGTTCTGCATCTGGCTCCCACTTTTCACAGTACTGGCTTCTGCCAGCTGCTGTTTCATGAAGAGGAAAGTGTGCTGGAGAGGAGGGTGTGCAGAGGACACAGCCTTAGCTCAAAGCCTGTAAAGGGCTTTCCACAAAATTTTCAGGACTGGCCTTGTAGGCTACAGTGCGTTCATATATCATGACGGTAGCAGCAGTGATATCAGCTAAAGCAGTGGTAGTAGGAGAGAGAGGACAGCTTGGCAGCTTCCCTGGAGTTCTGTTGGCCTCCTATTACTGGGACAGTGGTCTTCTCCTTACCAGACACAGCTTGCCTGCTGCCTATCTGTCTTCATCCAGTTTTATCCCTGATATCCTGCTCAGGGGTAAGGAGACAAGCCCATTAGATATATTGCAGCTGAAAAATGGCAGAGATGGCAGAGCCACTCAAAGTCATCTTCACAGGTAATCTGTAGAAGAGGGAAATTCCTTGTGAAAACAGCCAGTTTGTGCCTGGCAGGAACAGCCTGCTGGTTGTGGCATCCTACCTACCTGCACCGTGTATGTTGTGTGCTCTGGCTGCTTTTGTTGGCTTAACAGTTCTCAGCAATATATCACCGAGTGGTGGACAGCGACAGGACAAGAGGTAATGGCCATGAATGGAAGCACAGGAAGTTCTGCCTGAATGTGAAGAAAAAAATCTTAGCTGTTAGAGTGACAGAGCACTGGAACTGATTGCCCAGAGAGGTTATGGAGTCTCCTCTTCTGGAGATACTCTAAAACTGTCTGGACACAATCCTGTGCAAAGCGCTATAGATGACCCTGCTAGTGCAGGGGCCATGTACTAGATAATTTCCAGAGATCCTTTCCAACCTTAATCATTCTATGATTCTGTGATCAGATGGAGCAGGTGTGGGAGTTCTACCAGCCCAGCGTTAGGAAAGCAGATGAGAAATAAAACGATCTGTCAGACACCCGAGGCTAGGTCCTGACTGTGCTGAAGTTGGCAAAGTTGGCCATCATAGATCTGTTATAGATGTGTCTCCTGTATGCAAATGGGCTCCAAAAGTTTGGTACCTGCAGCCCAGAGGAAATAGAGTTCATTCACTGTAGCACTGACCTCTCTCCATGCCATGTTCACTGTCTTGTAATAGCTGCTTTTGTCCCCACCTCTCCCAGCTTTGTTCATTAGTTTTCCCTGTTTATGGATTTGCAGAGCATGAAACTAGCCCACCTGCCACAGACTCTGATCTTACACCTAAAGCGCTTCTGCTTCAGAAAATCAACCTCCACCTACAAGCTTTGTCACTATCTGTCCTTCCCACAAGACCTTGATTTCAATGCAATCTTGACAGAGGAGCAGTGCCAAACAGATGCCAGTGAAAAGGTGAGATGCTTCTAACACCTTGTCTAAAAAAGAAAAAAAGGTGCATGGATTTTCTTCTTCTCATTACTGAAATTCATTAAAAACACAGAACTTAGGCTGGTGCTCACCCCAGTTCAAAGCACTTGTCTTAAAAAAGTATGTCTTTAGCTGTGCCTGCTGTTGTCTCACATACCATGTTTTTTACCAGCTCAGACATTATCCCATTTTTTGTCCTTAGATGAAATTGCCAAATGCACTATGACCTGAACTTGCTGACCTAAGGACAAAAAAGAGCTTTACTCAAAAAAAGAAAAAAAATTCCTTCTTTTCTGAGATCAGTTAGCACTTGACCTTTACATTTCTAAATATACTGCAGAAGGTATTGAAATGTAAAATTTCAGGTTCAGGTTGTAACCAACTGAAATTGCCTGTAAAGGTGATTTTTGGCCTGTGATTCAGCTTTCAGGGCAAGACAGCCTCAGTGAGCAGCAGGCCAAATGCTTTGCAGAGGCTGGAAGCCCAAGATAAGGTAATTCCAGTTGTGGCAGTTCCCCACACAGTGTCTACCACATGGTTGTGGTTAGCAGGGAAACAGCTTTGCCAAGCAGCTGAATGACCTGCCACATTGTGGATGTTTTCGCCTTGCAGAGGAAGCGGAGGGAATTGTGTTGGCTCCAATGTCGTCTTTTTGCTGCCCCATGGTGCCTTTTTTTCCCATTCCCATGATCTCCAGGGAGGTTTCCAGGCTGTTCCTATCAGGAAGAAGTCTGAGAGTGACTGACAAAGACAGGATCTTCAATCTAATTTTTCCCCTTTTTTCCTTATGAAATGCATGATCCTGGTATCCTGCTTGCTGCTTCTCACCAGCCAATGGTGAATCAAAATTGCCGCACTGTAATTTTCTTTGTGGATCTTTCCAGACTTCCTGGCAATACGAACTCTTTGCCGTTGTTGCTCATTCAGGATCAGCTGACTGTGGACACTACTGTGCCTACATTCGGAGCATCACGGAATGCAAATGGTATTGTTTTGATGATTCCGAGGTTTGCCAGGTGAGGAGCAACATCTACAATCCTTTTATAGCTTCCTGGACTCCTCCAGATTTCTTTCACTCTGAGTGATGATTAAGGAAGAACCAGGAAAGAAAACAACAGCTACAGAGTGTTGTGCACTTTCCTCTGCTGTGGTATACACTGAGCTGAGTGCTAAAGAGCTCAGCTTATATACCAGGCAAAACAATAGGTGAAAAGTTTATTTTACAGGAGGAGCTATTCATTCTATACCCTCTTTGATATACTCTAGCTCTGCTTAATACACGTGCTCAGAAGAGTAGATCTAGAAGTAAAGAAACTGTTTTTCCTTTAAGAGAAAGAACCCTCTTCATTAAAAGATTTGTAGTTCATGAAAGTACAACACTTGCAAGGACTGTGATAATATCACAATGTGTCCATCTCCTTGGAATTTTTAGTCTTTTCTTGTGTCCTTTTTCTTCTCCAGGTATTGTGGGATGATGTTAAATGCACATACGGACATTCAGACTTCCACTGGTAAGCAAGCACTGCTCTGGTTTACCTAGTGTTGTTTAGGGAACAGGGAAGAAAATAGCAAAGATAGGCAAAATAACCAATTTCGACTGCATATTGCCTGGAGTCTACTGGGGACACAGAAGAATAGAAGAAACATATATTTGTATTCCGATTACTTTGACTGTACCTAGTCTGCAGGAATGCTGTGTAGTCATAAATGCAGTGCTGGAGTTTTCATCAGTTTTAATTGCACCTACTGCCAACCAGACCCTAAACCTTGATTAAATTTAAGTACTTTAGTCAAGGTTCCTCTGTAACTTGTGTTCTGACGTACCTTTGAAATGAGTCGTGGAGATAAGCCCTCCCTGTGAGGGAGGGAGGGACCTCTACTGCCAGGAGGTCAGGATTACATCCTGCTTCAGGAACACTGGGAAGGGTCAGTTCAATAGACCTGGCCTAAAAAAAGCTGAGCGGAACTAATTCTGGGAAGAATTATTACAGCTGTGATTACCTAGATCCTCCAACATACCTGTTTGGTTTTGCTTTTCCCTTTCTTCCACAGGGGACAAACAGCCTATCTATTGGTTTACATGAAAAAAAATCCTCAGTAGCCTTATCCAGGACTATCAGAATGTCTTAGGAAGCTGTGCCTGTCGCCATGACCCATGTGTGGAGCTCAGCACCTCCATGCCACTGTGGATATGGACAGATGTTTCACAAGAGACACCTGCACTCAATCAGCAACCTCTGCCTTTACTTCTATTTCTGAGAAGAGCAGGAGAGACTCAGCTAGAGAAGGATTGCAAGCATTGCTGAATGTTTCTTTTGTGGCATATGATTATTTATTTACTGTGTCCTGGATATTTGTGTGATTCAATGTATTACTTTCCTTTTAAAACAGTAAAGTTAGTCCTCGTCCCTGCAGACCTACTAGTTTCTTTTGTTGCTGATGCCTACATTCCCACAAAGGGGCAGTGTCTGCCTGGGAAGCCAGCGTGTTGTTCCTGGAGTGTCTGTGCTGTGCCTGAAGAGCTGTCACCTAGACAGTAAAACTGCAAGAACTGGAAGATTACACTAATGCTCTAGGGCCACGTTAAACACTGGCAAGGTGAGCTAGGGACCCCAAAAGTCTTCAGAAACATCTGAAAACAGGTCCAGGGCCCGTATGATGCATGGATCAGTGAAACCTGTTTCTAAGAACCTTACTGACAGTGAGTCACTGCAGCATTTGAGATGTGACTGAAAGTTAGCGTCATAGAGGTGCTTTTGAATCACAGCTATTATAGTACTTCTGGTCTACAGGATGAGCCTGCATGTGTTTATGTAGATGCTTATGGTTTTAGCATGCTAATCAGATATTTATGTGCATTTTCTTGCATTATGGAGGAGCATATTCAGAGGGACAGAGACGCTGAAGCTCCTTAGTGAGTTTTCCACAACACATTCAGTGCACTATGAGGAGAGGAAAAGTCAGATGCTTCTTTGGCTTCTTTGGGAATTTCTCTTTAGAATTTTTAGCTTGTTGCTAACAAGAATTGTCTTACTCTTTTCATTCTCCTTCCATGAAGTGGAAATGTCCTTCAAGCAGAAATTATTATGTATAGGACAATTTCATAAAGAAAAACGAGTCATTTTTATATCTCCAGTTAAGTGCTGTCATATGTGCTTTCGGTTCAGCCTGTGATACCATGGCAAGACCATGCCACTGAATGGAAAGTGCCGAAGGAGCTAGGAAGGAAGGTTAGTAAGATGTGGCAGTTGAAAGAAGAGCATTCTGAAAATCTCCTCACAAGACTTATCCCCGAGGAAAGATTAAAAGTTTGCTTATGATGCTTTTAAAGCACTTGTTATGCAAGTCTTGATGTGCTACCTTCTGTGAAAGCGTCAGTGATTCCAATAACATATCTAAAAACACTTTATAGCCTACCAGTGTTCTTTGGCACTGTCTTTGGCAGAATGCATTTAAAATAGCACTATTGTGCCTATTTATAATCTCATTTAATTAGATGATGATGAAGATGAACTTCCTTACTGTTTTCTTTCAACAGGTGGAAAGTGATTGCAGATTCCTTAAAGCATAGCTGTGAAATTAAATTATCATGTGCTAGTAGGTATTTATTTCATTTTATTATCAAGGTCCGTTATTCTGTCTGACCTGTACATTTTTGTATTTTTATTGTTTATTCTACTGAAAAATAAATCCTGATTTATTGTTTGTGATGAGGATGAGCAGTTGTAAACCAGTTCATTTTGGGGACTACTATATACACTAAAACACCTTTCAGCTGATGAGTAAGAAAAGTAAGTTCTTGTGAAAGAGCTGAAGGACTGTGAACTGCTAGAAACCAAGAAGATAATGAGTTAAGAGACTGAGTTAAGAACATTTCTAATTTCTTATAATTTGAATGTTAAAAACAGGCTTTCATGTTCATGAAAAAATGCCTCAAATGTGTTATAAGCAATAGGAAGGTGTTTGTTGACACACGTTATATCTTTTCAGCCAATGCTTGTGGAGTAAAAAAAAAAAAATCACAAGCGTTTTCCTCTTTGAATACAGTAGTGTGGGACAATTTCTCGTAGCAATAAACCTTTTGATGGTTTTGTTTTCCCGGGCAGCATAAATGTCTCCGTTAGGACCTGTCGTTGCCCAGTGGTGAGGATCTCTTCTGACCTCTAGTGACAGCACAGTTCAATTACTGAATGTTCCTGTGATCCTGGTGTTTTTTGGCGTGCTGTGAGTTAGGGTTGGGTTGAGTGTTGGACACGAGCATGCCCAAAGCTTACCCATGATGCTGGAAGATCCAGTGACGTATTTCTCACAGGGGTCCTCAGGGACATGTTCAGTATTAGCTGTTGGAGGATCTCGAGGAGAATGGAGATACTATAGGAGTAATAAGAAAAAACATGCTATGGAGTTTGTTTGTGGCTGGTTATTGTGAACTGCTTGTTATTGCTCACTGAACTGGATTTCGAATAATTGAAATATTTTATATATTAAGTTTAAGTAAGATATGTAGGCTAACTAATGTTAAATCCTAACACCTCCATGTTCTTACGTGAAAATTCTGTCCTAAAGCACTGATGTTCATTTTGACAGTAGTTCAGTGCAGTTTTAATTTGAGAACTGTAGCTAGGAATTGAACATTGCAAAGGCACTAACTGCAGTAGTTTGGTTGCATGGTGGGTTAGATGAGTGGACAGTGAGGTGGATTAGGAACTGGCTGAATGACAGGGCCCAGAGAGTGGTAATCGGCGGTGCTGAGTCCAGCTGGAGGCCTGTGGTTAGTGGGGTCCCCCATGGGTCAGTCCTTGGTCTGGTCCTGTTCAATTTATTCATTAACGACCTGGATGAAGGGATGGAGTGCTCCCTTAGCAAGTTTGCTGATGACACCAAATTGGGAGGAGCAGCTGATAGCCCTGAGAACTGCGCTGCCATCCAGAGGGACCTGGACAGACTGGACAGCTGGGCGGCGAGTAACCTCATGAAGTTCAACAGGGGCAAGCGCAGGGTCCTGGACCTGGGCAGGAATAACCCCAGACACCCGTACCGGCTGGGGATTGGAGCTCCTGGAGAGCAGCCCCGCAGAGAGGGATCTGGGCGTCATGGTGGACGACAAATTGACCATGAGGCAGCAGTGTGCCCTCGTGGCCAAGAGGCCAATGGGATCCTGGGGTGCATTAAGCAGAGCGTCTCCAGCAGGTTGAGGGAGGTGATTCTGCCCCTCTCCTCAGCCCTGGTGAGGCCGCACCTCGAGTACTGTGTGCAGTTCTGGGCTCCCCAGTGCAGGAGGGACGTGGAGCTGCTAGAGAGAGTCCAGCGCAGGGCCACAAAGATGATTAGGGGCCTGGAATATCTGCCCTATGAGCAAAGGCTGAGAGAGCTGGGCCTGTTCAGCCTAGAGAAGAGAAGGCTGAGAGGGGACCTGATTAATGTATATAAATATCTCAAGAGAGGGAGTGAGGAGGATGGGGCTGGCCTCTTCTCAGTGGTGGCCAGTGGTAGAACTAGAGGAAATGGCCACAAATTGAGGCACCAAAAGTTCCACAGGAACTTGAGGAAGAATTTCTTAACAGTGAGGGTGACAGAGCACTGGAACAGGCTGCCCAGAGAGGTGGTGGAGTCTCCTTCTCTGGAGATCTTCAAAACCCGCCTGGACACCACCCTGTGCCACATGCTCTAGGGGACCCTGCGTGTGCAGGGGGGTTGGACTAGATGACCTCTGGAGGTCCCTTCCAACCCTAGCCATTCTATGATTCTAAAGCTAAGAAGCTGGATTAAAACTTTTGCAAGTGGCGATTTATTCTTGATCTATAAAAATATGCTTTTAAGGAGTATCTTTTTTATATGTACAGGACATCCCTGCTAAATACAATTCAATTGTAAGTTAATATGCATGAGGTCTTTAAAGACAATGGAAAGTTATCGATGTTGTTGCAAATAGAAATTGGGTTGTGTGCAAGAGAAGAGGGTCAGGGGTTGTCATTCAGATTTAAGATCAGCTTTGCAAGGTAAAAAATGAATCTCTTAATTATAAAATAAAAATAAAATAATAATAAAATAATAAAAAAGATAATTGCTAAAAAACAAACAAGGAATGCCACACTAAAATTTTGGTGGAGTGATTTTAGTTAAATGAAATCACATTTTAATGGCCCTGAATCTGCTAGGCCTCTTTACGTCACTATTTACTTTAAAGGAACCTCTATCTTACCTGGCACTGACGTAGTACAGTGACTGCCTCTAGTGGATGCGGTGGCAAAGCCCTGATCTGCGCTCTTTGGGTTATCAGCAGCTCCCAGAGGTTGCTCACGTGGGCCATATGTCACCTTTCAGACCACCTTTCTGTGAACACCTGAGCTCCCACCTGAATTCCTTCTGATTGTTTAGGTACAACTGCTGTGAACACATGTTTCTGGGATCTTGCTGATACTTGAGGCACTCTGCTCTAGTGCAGATGAAGGCAGAGGTTAATGGGTTGGGATTTTGATACGGTTTCAATAAGCTTGATTTTCTTTTCTTCTTTTTTTTTTTTTTTTTGTTGTTTGTAAGCCAAATCACAGGAATTTGGCCTAAAGAAAGACTAAATGCAATTTTGGAGATATTGATTATCAGCACATGTGATTGTCAGCACAGCACCTGTGGAAAGGCTACATTTCTGTAAGTCTTATGTAAGCAGTGTTACTAAATCTTGAGATTGAGAGAGATGCTGTGAAATTGTGTTGCCTCAGAGAGAAGGGGAAGCAGCCCCTGACTGTGTGCTGATGTTTGGCTGCTGAGCCCTGAAGTGCTCTGCTGCATGTGGAGCCTCTTCGTCAGGTTCTGAATTCAAGACTGGGCATTTAATGTGCAAACTAGTGGTTTATGGTATGCTTTGGTTTCCCATAGGTAAAGCAAAGATCTTCCTGTGAGAGGTGCTTGAGGTCTGCGAAAGAAAAATCAGTGTAAACCAGGTAATGGCTGAATTCCTCAGGGAAGGAAGGACTGCCTGTGTCTGGCAGTGACAGGGGAATTTAGTGGTTATCCCGGTGCTGCATTTACCCTCTTCTCCCAGTGTGCTCCCAGAGCAGAGGTGGCAGCTTGAGGGTTGTACTCTCTGCCAGACTGTGGGAGCTTGTGACCCAGAGCAGCAAATGGCAAGGCTGATCCTAGGGTCCTTTAAAAAGCAGGGTGGCCCCTCAGGCTCTGAGGTGTCAACAGCAGAAGTGTTCACATTAGATCTATCTAATGCAAGGCACAGGTATACTGACCACATGGCTCCAGGAGAGATGCACCCTGCTGCCATCTGCATACCCAGGGCTCTGGGGTTCCAAATGTTTCAAAACCGTGTTTCCCAAGCACAGCCAAGGGATGAGTAGGATTTCCTGACTGACAAATGGGCTTTTGCAGCAGACACCCTTATTTCAGTTGAGCTGTAAATTACTTTTTCTTTCAAATTTCTCTTCAAATGTCTTACATTAGCTGTCATAGTTTCCTTCAGTGCCAGTAATTTGAGCCAGAAGGATGTGAAATGGTAAGGCTGTTTTGCAAGGACAGCTGACCTCAGCCAGAAGTTCTTACTGTTTGCTGAAACATCAGAGCAGTTTCCTCCAGAGAACAGAGCACACCAAATGCTTTCGTTTCAGCACTGCTAGCTGTTCCTGAGCTTGAGACAAAACCTTTGTCTCCCTGCTTTTGATTTTCTTGATTAAGTTACATAGAAATAACAATAAGCACAGCCTTACATAGTGTGGATGGTGAGGTTTAAGTTATCTTGTTCTATCATGCTTGTCTTTGAGCTTTGTGCAAAATTTTGAGTTAAAAAAAAAATGCTGTTTGTAGCATTATATATGGCAAGGGGCTAAGCACAGTATTGATACTGGATAGCTAGTAATAATCTAGTTCACTTCTCAGATTCAGGTCATTGGTCACAATGCTATACTTTGGTTGAAAACTTAATTATTATTGTCATAAGGTAGATAAAGTTAGTGCTTATCCTGGGCCCCAAGAAAAACATAGCATGGGCTCTGGAAGAAAAGGGGTTGTACCACATTACCACATAAAAACATATCTTTTCCACCCTTCCATATGTAGTACAGCACAGAGGAATATGCTGGCTGGGGGCTAAAGGCCGTGTTCACAGAAGTTGCACCCTTGATCAATACCACCTTACAAAAGAATGTGCTATAGGGCCAAGGTGAAACAGGAGGATATCCCTTGCTGTGCACCATTGCTGTTCTTTCTCTAATAGTTGCCTTACCAACTGGGCTGCTACACTTGAAACTCAAGGATGTATTACCTGGAAATAGGATGCTGGGCTAGATCCTGAGTAAATTTATATTAGTGTATTTGCACTGAACATTAAGGAGTGTGCAGCATAACAGCAGTGGGGAACGGCTCTGCTGTACTGAAGAGATTACCTGCCCATGGGGCCATGAGGTCCGTTTGGTGTTGCAAGTATTTAAATAATTTGTTTGCATATGGCAATAGCTTGTTTTTTGTGAAGCACTGCAAGAATTTAAATCCTTGCGTGAGCTTGGTTTATCTTCAGGATACAAGAAGCAGAAAAGCTTCTGGTGGACCTGGTAATCTTTCAGACTACTTTACCCAGCCACAAATAAATGGCCCATAGCCTCTCACACTGGCTGTTTTGGAAAGGACCGACTAACAGAGATGGGTTACATTTTCCCAGGGCACTTTGCCCCTTGCACTAGAGACACAATTGAAATATTGGTGGCTTTGACCTCACAGGAAAGAACTTAAATGGCTTCCAGGTCCACATGGGCTGCTGGGGCAATGGAACAGTGTGCAAATAATGTTATATTTAGATTTAAAAACACTGCCAGACCTGGGTGGTTTTTTTTGCAAAAAACCACCTCAGATATGCCTGCATCCACAGCACTAGCTAAACTGCCCAAGGCCCATTGCTAACCAAGTGTATGTGGCCAACGCTGGGTGAAACAGCTGTATTGAGGTTCTTTGCACCGCATGGTGCCTCTCTCACCTTGGCCCTGGGTATGTAAAAATACAATCTGGACTTCTGCCAGGAGTCCCAACACAGCCTTGGGGCCGCCTCAAAGGAACTGGGAATATTTGCACTGTCTCTCTGCAAATGAAGCCTAGCACAGATAACAAGGCCTTTAAGAGGCAGGATAAGGCCAAAAGTGCAAGTGCAGAGAGATTTTTGTAGATCCTGATAACTCTCCTCATCCCTTTCTATTTGTTTTGGGATTATCAATTCTAAAGGGAAAGAGATGCTGAGAAGGGAGTAGAACAGTACAAAATGCAGAGAATCTCTGCTTCACCTCTGGCAGATTCATTGTCACTTTCAGATATTCCCAGTTTTCAAGACAAATATAAAAACAGAATTTATATTTTATATGTGTGTGTGTGTGTATGTGCATATATACATATATGTGTAATTTCTAAAATTTTGATATGTAGTAACCTCCCAAATTATACATGAATATAAAAAGGAAATAATTTTTGATGTATTATTTCCAATATAATTCTTATTTACTAGAGTCAAATTATCAACTGGTTGCAATTGGTGTTTATATAAAAATGATGCAAAACACAGTTCCAGATTAAAATGATCTTCAAAACAGCCCACATCATAATATGGATTTAAAAATATAGGCTGGTAAGACTGTAGTTATTCTAAATAATGTAATATGTATGTCATATTCTTATCATTATGAGTAATTTTAACAGTAATAGACTGCAGTAATCTGTTTTGTCTGATCGATTCCAGTAACGACGCCTGTGATAATCCTCCCAAGGAGGAACTGTAAGCCATCAAAGGCAGCTTCCTCCAGCAGGAGGAACATCCAACATTCCCTCAGCTGTCTTATCCTGCCCATGTTATCCTCACAGACAGGTCTTTCAAATCCAGTCATATCAGCCTAGGATTCAAACTGGTGTCTACTGGCCCCATGAGGATGGCTTAACTTTTTGCCCCACTTGAAGCCAGCACTGGCTCTTCTCTTGACTGCTCAGGGGCCTCCCATAGCTTTTCTTTCTCGGGGAGCTTTCTCTTCCTAATATTCTGTCATCAAAGCTAAGTTCTTATCTTGCCTTAAATGAGGCCGTGCTTTGCCATGGTAAATTTTAGAAAGGTCTGCTTCCTTCTGAGGCTGGAGGAACAGCTTGTGAAGATGGCTCTGACCCGAGCGTGACGAGGCAGAGTGCAGATGAGCTGAGGGAGAGTGGGGCTGGCGGCCTCCTGCCAGGGAAGCAGAACCGGCTTCTCGTGATGAAGTCTGTGCTGCTGTTTCCTCTGGCAATGCTTTGGGCATTTGAAGCTGTAAGTGGAGGGCAGAACTTTCCTGATGAATGCAGACAGAAACCTTAAACAACCTTGTGGAGGTATTTTATGAATCAGTCAGCTTTTAGAGCGGAGCTATTTGATTCTGATTCTAAGCTACTTTCAAAAGAAGAGCTGGTTTTAAAGTAGATACATATCAAACTCAGTGTCATTTGCACGTGCCTGTGGAAATGTCCCCAAAAGTCACAAACTCTTTTAAGAACTTAAGACATAATAAAAATTTCTGATATATATGTAGTCAAGAAAATGAGAGCGAAATGCTCTTGAGATACATCTCCTCAAATAACAAAAAAGTGCTGTGAAAAGCTGCACAAAGGCTAAAAGGTCGGGTGAACTAAGGCCCTCACCAAGACTTAAGAGAAGGTGCACTGTGCTCATTAGTGCTTTCTGGGGATGTTTGTGCACTAACACACGTGAGCGGTGTTGCTGGTGTGAATGGCGCAGGAGGCTCCCCTCTGGTACCTGGATGCACGAGTGGCAGAGCGGGGCCAGGGTGAAGGCAACCCTCCGAGGTGATCAGGGATGTCCCTCCCTAGGCTGTGAGCGCAGGAGACGCGTGGTGATAACAGCCCTCCTGGAAGCCCTTCCCTTTTGGCGTTGGGAGGCAGCCCTACCCCCTGGAATGTGGGTACTGAGTGCAACTCCTCGCCACCTGGCCAATGCCCACCAAGGCTCCTGGCATGTCTGTGTAGGCGTGCTGAGCATGCTCGTGCTCAGCCCACTTGGCTTGCTAGGCCTTGCCATCTTTTGTGTGCGTGACCCCCTCGGCAGCTGGTGTCTGCTTTCAGGCTGGGTGTGCTTTGCTTGCAGTTTGTACAGAGTGAGAGGTGCTTTAGCAAAGTGACCCGCACGGGCCACTGAGCATTGGAGAGTCTGCCTTGAAATGTACTCTTACCCTGGGGCTGTTTTTAGCCTGTAACGGGCAAAGTGACGGCAGGGAAGGAAAAGCTCAGCGATGGCTAGAGGCACAACAAGCGCCCCTCACATCTCTAAGTTCGTGCAAAGTTTTGGGGAGGTCCCTGCAACCGGGTAGTGAGCTGGTTCCTTCTGTCCGGAGGCAGAGGCCTCTAGGCAAGGGGGTTGCATCTGGGATTTGGGGGCTTTGTGTCCTGTCAGCAGAAGAGGCGTCCAGCCTGTAGTGGGTTTTGCTGGGGGTGGCTTGGAGCGCTGGCAGATGTCCAGAAGATGACAAACTTTCAAGCAGGCCGAACCTGATGGAGATGGGGTTTGTGGGGGGGGACTGGGCGATTGCTCCTTGCAAGTGTCACCCTGCACGTTCATGAAAACAGAATGCCAGCTTCTTCCTGGGCAGCCTCTGAGTGCGATGGCATGGGCTGTGTGGTGGGGAATGTATATGGTGTGATCCTCAGTGCTGCGAGTATGGACCACTCATTGGAAACGTGAGAGTTTTTTTGACACCTTTCTCCATTGAAGACTGACATTGGAGGCTTCCTTCTAAGATAGGTGGGTTTGTTGCTTGTTTTGGTATTGCAATGGTTTGGGAGCCAGCGCGTGGGGGTCTTCATGGGATAAGCTTGTCAAACAGAATCTTTCCTGTAGAAGAGACGGAGATGAAGGAGAAGCTGCTGCAGGGTTTTGTGCAGGATCTGTGAAGAGTGCGATGAGCTCCCAGCGAACCCACACAAGGCAACTATGGTGAGGTTGGAAATTCTCCTTGGGGTCAGATAGATGCAACCTCCCTCCTTTCCACCTCTCATCACATTAAATCTGCCCCGGTTTCGTTGCCATCTGCCTGTGAATGGACAGGATGGAGGGACAAAGCCTATTTAAAAGCTTATGGAGGGGCTGGAGCCTCTGTGGGTGGCTCAGAAGGGAACATGCGCGGTCGCCACCATGGCGCTGCTCACATGAGGTTGGGCACTTGGCACGTGCCTCTGTGGGGGCCCAAGCCAAACTGTCACAGTTGCTGGGAACTGGGGTGGATCTGCTCAGCACGTTTCTCTTCAGGGTGGGACAACGCAGTGAATCTTCTATGGGGTGTTTCTTGTGGCTTAAAGGCTTTTCTGCAGGACAGGTGTAAGAGAGCAGTGAAACCTGAAACATTGCAAGTGAACAGGTTGTGATGGCAAGGTGACTTTTGTAGCTACAGGAAAAAAAAAGTACTACAAAAGTGAAAAAAAATTATATGCCTAGCCTTTCATTCTTTGTTTTGTTTTATTTTAACACTGGTTAATAATATCCTAGCACGCTGGGTAGGTGTCGTCTTTGATGCCTGCATGCAGAATTTGGAATTTAAATGAGAATGAGTGGATTTGGGAATGGAAACTTACATTAACTGCTTGGAAATTGAAGCTGATTTATTTGCACGGAAGCACATGAGTACATAGTGTTTTACAGAAAAACATTTCAGGCATTTTTTTACCTGCAAATATTGTATTATTGACTTGAGGTAAGAGAGAAGTTTTCTGGATGTACTCATTTATAAAAGTAAAATGATTTTGGAAATGAGCTGAAGAAATTAAAAGGAGAGAAAAGTGACAATATTTAAATTAAAAAGAGAATCTGAATCACCTCCAGAACTTGAAACTGTGAACTAAACATGTTCAAGTGAAGCTGCCAAGTCTACGAACTGCTGCCCAGTCAGCATAACATCTTAAATTGGGTTGTATTTCTTAATCGGCTGTGGCTACTTATCAGATAACATATAAAAATGGGGCTGAATTTGTTTTACTCTCAGTTTTTGTTGATCTGATGACAGAAGACGTGAAGAGGCCTGAATAGTAATGAAGCAGTTTAACAACGAGGTCTGTATTGTGTGGTGCCTCTTAGGGACAGACTGCCTGTTTCATTTATATTATGAATGTATGATATATGCTTGCTATAGCAGTTGTCTTAATTATATAGTTTATGAGATCTCTGAAGGAACCTGTTTGGACACCAGGACTGAATAGGAGGAAATGTTTGGACACATGGTCCCAGCTACCACAAAAATATCTTGTCTCAGTGCAGTGCAAGGATGCCCCAGGCCCTCTGAGACTGCTTAATCGAAGTCACTTGATGCAAAAGTCTCCAGCACCATGTCAACCACTACCCCCTGCTTCACGAGCAGTGTGACGATGGACCGTTTCTTTCCCTGGTCACTCTGATTTCAGGGATTTGAAGTGCTCTTCAGGAAGCATGTTACGAAAAGCAAGGGGTTCTTTTTCTGACAAACATCTCAAGTTAAATATTTTTGGTGACCATAGGGTGTTTTACCAGCTCTGTATCTCCGCCAAGTCCTCCTCCGTGCAAAAGCATTGCAGATTACTCTCGGTTGTGTGGGATTTGTTGTTTTTTATTCCCCCAGGGAGCTTGCTGTCCTCTGCAGAGAGCTTTCTCATGCTGCAGCCGTATCCAGAGATAAGATACGCTACAACGTCTGGCATTTCGCAGGTGGCAGTTCACTGGCTTTCCCATGACACTTTAGGAGCATCGGTAGGAGTGAGATGAGAAAGAGGATGCAAAACAGCATGTAAATCATGAAACTATCTATCTGCCTCTTAGAAAAAACTAATGCCTTTCTGCCTGGGTATTTCAAATTTAGGCAGGATAACCAAGCACCCTTTGAATGGAAAGACTTGGAGAACTGATACTTTAAAAAAAAGATGATCAGCAAGGATGCAATTTAGTTAACTGTAGGAGGTGGTTGTGGTTTCACAGCATGTTGAAGTGTCATCTAATATTTTCCAGAACTGATACCCAGTCATCAAACAACTGAGTGCCTCCTGCCAAGCCTGCTCCACGATGTGCCGCCGCAGTGCGTGTTCTGCTCGGAAGGTGGCACTGTCCGAAGGGTTTGCTGTCCCACCTTGTCTTGCTGCGGTCCCCAAGAGCCCCACTGTTCACACCAGCCGGGCTTCCCGAGGGCACTCGTTTGTGCATGTGGTCCAAGGCTCCAGCTAAAATTGCTTTTATTGGGAGGCAAGTAAGAGCTTATATCTGCATTCTCTGTGATCTGAATGTGAACGTTCAAACTCTATAAAACAGTAAGCTTCTCAGTAATTCCCATAGTTGGTTTTACTGTGTTCCAGAGGGCTTATTTTATTCCAGGAAAATAACTAAAGCAAGATCCTAATTATCGTCCACCTCATGGGAGCTTGTGCATTTAAAGTCCCCAGGTCTGGAGGAAAAGGAATCTTGTTTTTCTGCAGTTTCCCGAACAACTGGCTCCTCTTTCTAGTCCCTCTGAGGAGAAGCGCGAGATGCCGTGAGCTCTGCCCTCCATGTGGGGTACCACCACCACTGTGATTGTGCCTGTGTGTGTCAGAATGAGCAGGAGATAGGGAAGGCGCTATGAGAAAATGGCACATGAGGGTCTGTTCTCCACAGGAGAGTCAAAGGTCTCACCGTGCAACGTGCCAGAGCATGAAGGTGCTCTAGGAATGAGCCCCTCTCTGTTGGGTTGAAGTGTTTGGTGGATGGAGGGAAGGAAGAGGTCAACTCTTGAAAAACATGCTCAGTTTGCGGGGAACTCTTTTTGTAGTCCATATCTATTGTCAATGATGGAGACAGGAACTGAAGCTGTGCCTGCAGTCGCCTCTGAGATAGGAAGCGGGGCTATTGTATTCATGGTCACTCCTGCTGCGCTGCTGGGCTCCGCTTCTTAACTCCTGTGTGTTATGCTTTGTTTTGTTTTTTCCCCCCACAACAATGATAGGAAAAATAAAGTAACTTCTATCTGCTGGAAACTGGCAGGTTGATTTTTACCGCTTTTGCCTCTTTTTGTCATTTTGTTTTATTGTTGTCCACTTTGGTGGAGTTATAGCACATCTCAGTCTCATTCTATTTAACCAGTGGGTAGTGCCTCAAATAAGGCAAGATGCACAAAATAGAAACTTCCCCAAGAAGAGAAAATGTGCTATACAGTGACCTGCCCCTGCAGCCATATCGTGAGTTCACTCTGCCAAGGATGCTCTGTGGTTGTTGGCTCAGGAGAGCAGCTCACGGGCTCTGTGTTGTCCCTGCAGCTGTGGTGCACATTTCATGAGACGACCCTGGTGAAGGAGGCATGCCAGAAGACACCTGTGACCCTCCAGCTGGGTTGTTTGGATCTCTACCTGATGCACTGGCCCCATGGATTCAAGGTACCAAGTCTTTAATTCCTGTGAGCTCTGTGAGAGCTCTGCCACTTTCTCGTTTGGGATTAGGCCTGCCTAATGAGGTCTGTTGTTAAACCTCATTAAGGCGTAATGACAAACCTCCATATGGAGGGGGGGAAGACAGGTATGCTCCTGTCTGTTTAAGGCAGGTATTGTAGTGCAAAAGCACCTTAAATTCTGATACAGCATTTCCATGTCACGGATCAAATCAACATCCACATCACATTCCTGAGATTTGCCTGCGATTTGCTTATTCTGGATCAAACAGTTGTGAATTACTTTTCCTAGTTCCTACTTTTCTCTCCTCTCTCTACCCCAGGTTAAATAAATCCTCATTTCCCCATTGTGTCCACATCCCTAGACTTCTTTCAACTGGACAGAAGAACATGAAAGCGTTTGCCCTTCCCCTGCCTTTAGGACAGGTTCTCAAGAGGCAGATTTGCTTAAAGATTACTGTGTTCGTGCACATTACTATTTTTGGCACTTCTTTCCCCAGCACAAACTTAAGCCAGGATATCCAGTGTGACTCTAGCACCACTTGCAGAATTTCTAGATGAATTATTTAACTATATACAAGTCTGCCTGCCTCAAATACCCTTTTGTTTTCATGAAGACAGGGAGGAGAGGAGCTCTTTCCTGCACATGAAAATGTTATGATCATTCCCAGTGATAAGGATTTTCTGGACACATGGGAGGTAAGTTCCCTTACAATGAGGAATTCTTGCTAGTTTGAAATAACAGTCAGAAAATACCATGCCTTCCACATTGGGAATCATTTTAAGACACTTTCTGACATGAAGAATTCCATTTTGCTGATTGTTCTGGGCACTTGGACTCCTCCTTGTGTTATTTGGCCAAAATTGAGATGCCTCCATGCCCATTGCCTACTAGGCCTTGCCGGTGGGCTTTGCTGGAGCAAACCTGAGGCTCTGCGTGCCCTGTGGCGGCTTGAGACCTCTCTGGAGCTGAGCTGCCCCTGCAGCCAGCTCAGTTGTTGCATATGTTGTTGCTTCATTCACTGCTGGATAGAGCTGTAGCAAGCTCCACCCTACCTGAGCCGTCCCGACCACACCAAAGATACCATGCCTGTGCTCACGGGCCTGACGGCTCAATTCTTCCTCCCCCAGAAAGTGCTGGGACTGGCCAGAGTCCGGTGCTGAAGCTGCTTTTGCAGTGCAAAGAGGCTGTGTGCGAGTCAGGGCTTGGATGTGAATTCAAACTTTGCTTGGCTCATGGCTTGGGCTTCCCTTCCATGTACTGCTGGGCTCAGCCTGGTTGGGGCAGAGGAGGGTCCGTTGATGCTTTTTCCCTTCTGCCAGATGAAGAATACACACATCTTTGTTGTTTATTTGAAAGGAAAGAGAGGACATTTCTAGTGCTGTTTATGATAGCAACCTGAAATAAAAATTATTTCTGTTTTGAAAGAGATGTATATGCTTTAACAGTTGTGTAATAGATTATTTTCTCCCATACTTCTTTTATGTGGGAGGTGACAAACTAAGTAAGGCTAATTTAATTGTTTTTGTTTTTTGTTTAGTGGGAAAGAACTAGGGCTGGTGGGAGAAAGGAGCTCATTCTCTCTGCTGCTGCCTGGTGCTACCTCCCCATTGTGAAAGCAAGCAGTCTGGGTGACCGGGTATTGCGATACAGTTCTTCCAAAATAGCTCCTTATTACACTACTCTGCTCCCAACTACCAACTTTCCTAATTAGTGGATGAGTGAGGAGGGTTGCACTTCACTTGCAAGACAGAAGTAGCAGCATGTTTTATTGATGTCAGATGGTGACTCAGAGAAAGTTCTGTCTTAGAAATGCAGTGATTTAATGAGGTTAAATGCCAGGGTTTGCCCAGTTATTCACTACATGGAGGACAGGGTCAGCTGAAAATGTCAGGGAAAGCTCTGGTTGAGTCTCGAGGTTCAGAATGGACCTCATTGCTTTCCAGACCCCTCCTGAGAGGAGTCTGGGTGCAGATGGACCTCATCCCAGATTTTGTCAAGTTTCTGTGTAAAGGATTTTTCTGCGCAATCAATCTGAGACAGAACTTAGCAAAGCCTCCTATTGGGTTTGCAAAGTTCAGCATGCTGTTAATCACTGACCGAGGACCCGTTGTGCGTCAGGAATCTCTCAGCCTTGGGAGTAACCTTGGGATGCGTCCCTGCTCAGGAGGAGGTTCTGCAGTGCACGAGAGCTCAGGGGGCTCTGGGGACTGACCCCTGTCTATGTGGGGGAGATGACTGATTCGGCCATGGTGTGTGTGCTGGACGGGTCTTAGCTGGCACGTGCCCTACGTATGTGCTGCTTACAAGGAGCTCAGGGAAGAGAGCACACTGGGTGTGGGAAGGAGCACTCCATCACACTGGATAATTATTTGGCAACCAGAGGAATTCTTAAAAACAACAACAACAAAACCTTCCATTTTGGATCAGAAAGTCTGCTTAAGGATAATATTCTGAAGCAGATTTATTGTACTGAAATAATCAGTGAAACAGTTATTAATCTTGAGTATTGCTATTATTTACATGTATTATAATAGTTCTCAAGAGCCTAAGTCCTTGGCCAGGGTCTTACAGTTCACTGCTCTGGGCAAACACCATATCAGAGTAAATCCCAAGCACAGTGACTTTTACTATTGAAGTTTTTATGCAGGCAGTTTTTCTAGTCAAAGGAAATATCTTAATTCAACAGCAAATCTGATTCTGCAGTATTTCTAGGCTGTGGAAGATCGGGTAGATGCAGATGCTGTTAAAGGCCTTTGGATTCTCCAACTTCAACCACAGTCAGACAGATTGGCTCTTGGGCAAACCAGGCTTAAAATACAAAGCTGCAAATAATCAGGTAAGTTGTTCTCAAATTCAGTAGTAGCGATATAACAGCGGTGTGTGGTATTGTATTTAAGGGGTTATCTCTAGCACTGAAATAGCTTTTATGTCAAGGCTGTACTTCTTGATATCTCTGCAAGAGAATACCTGTATTCGGCTGAATTATTAAGCCGTGGAAAACTCAGAATTTTCAATGCCCCTATTGTGTGGCAAACCTGTACCATCCATGAGTTGAAAACCCAAAGCTGCCTTTTCTATTGCCTGCAGCACTGAACCAGTGCAGACTGATCACATAGGGATGGAAAGGAAGGGGGAAGAAAGAGGAGTGGAAAAGGCTTTATTTGGGTTACAGAAGTAAGAAACAGGGGAAATGGGCTCTGGTTGCACGGTGACCTGGAAGGGTCTTGATGGGGCAGGAAGCTCTAATGTGGGGTGAAGGTCTCTGAGCACAGGCACTCTTGTAGCTGTGAGAGGAGCTACCTTCTCCAGGCTGGTGTGGGGTCTGTTATGTGGGCTTCATGGGTCGCCGCAGTGACAGAAAACCTGGAGGTAGCTTCATGAAAATGTCACCTGCTTCTAGAGAAACCCAGTATTTGTATCTGCAGCTTGAGAGCCATCCTTTTCTTCCCCAGGAAGAGCTGATTAATTTCTGCCACCCCGAAGGGATCTCTCTAATTGTTTATTGTCCCCTTGGGGCTCCCGTCTGGCCATGGCAAGAACATTTTGTGAGCCTTCTTTCTTGGATGTAAATAGGAGTCAATACAATAAGACAGTCTTAGAATGTAGACAAGATCTGACAGAGAAAAAATTAGGCAGTTAGAAAAATACCCATTTGTTGCAGCAGCGAGAAAAGGGTAAAATAAAGTGAGGTGGTGAATGATATTCTTATACGACAGAGCTTGAGGCAGAAGACAGTGGTCTCCTTCAGTTGCTACAGTCTGCTTTTTATACTCACAGGCCCAAGGCTGAGAATGTTTCCCTTCTTGATAACCCCCAAATTAAGGAAATTGCACTCAAGTACAGTAAAATCCCAGCCCAGGTACACACTGGACATAGATTTCTATCCAGCCCCCCAAGAGCAACCTGTATTTTTTTCCTGTTGTGCTAAAGCAATTATTTACAAAGCTATTTTGAAAAGCTGTGTTCCAAGTACGTGTCTCTCCTCCAATGTATTTTTTTATTTTTTAAAAAAGAAAAAAATTCCCACAAACTATTTGTCATACTAGTTTTAATGACTGGCAGTTCTAGTCTCTGAAAGTCTTTTGCTTTCACCTGGTGGTCTTTAATTGGCAAACCAGCCACCTCTCCCCGCAGCACTCTGGCCAGCTCTGGGTTCTTGTTCAACACAGCCTGGAGAAGAGAAGACTGAGGGGGGACCTGATCAATATGTATAAATACCCGAGGAGTGAATGTAGGGAGGATGGGGCCAAACTCTTCTTGGTGGCGGCCAGTGATAGGACAACGGGAAATGGGTACAAATTGAAGCAGAGGAAGTTCCATCTCCATGTGAGGATGAACTTCCTTCCCGTGAGGGTGACAGAGCCCTGGCACAGGCTGCCCAGAGAGGCTGTGGAGTCTCCTTCTCCGGAGATCTTCCAAACCCACCTGGATGCCACCCTGTGCCACGTGCTCTGGGTGTCCCTGCTGGAGCAGGGGGTTGGACTGGATGATTCTATATTCTATATTCTCACATTGTCAGCTCAGCCTCAAAGACAATGAGATTAAATGAGCTTGCTCAATAACAAAGGTTCTAACAAAGTTCTTCTCATATTTCCCTATGTGATTAATCTCTATTTATCAGTAGAGTTGCTTGCTGGGAAGCATGTAGGCAAGAATATTTTTGGCTTTCAGAAAACAGGCAGAAGTTCTTGGCTGTAAATCCCCACCTGTTCCTGCAGGTGCTCGTCGGCTTCCAGATTCAAAGAAGAGTGTGTGTAATTCTCAAATCTGTCACTCCACATCACATTGAAGACAATTTTCAGGTCAGACGGTACGTTATAAACTTCTCTTGGTGTTTAAATTCTCAGGCAGAAAATCCACTCTGCGAGTGTTACAAAGCTCCCCTTTCATTCTTAGAGCTGGGGAAAACATCTTATGTCTGTCAGATACTACATAGGTTAGCACTTGGTAAAGGCTAAAAGTTGTTTTAAAAATAAGGATCCAAGCCCCTTTCCATGCAGATCAAGTAAGAGATATTAACTTCTCCACCTCGTGACATAAACATGACATAACTAGGCTGCCACTAGCACTTTAAGCCTTTTTTCATTGCTCACCACAGACACATGCACCTATTGCAACACTTCCTATGCCTCAGCAAATACAGTGATTTTCTACCTAAGGTTTTAGTATTCTTCTTGTAAGTGAACTCATGCCTATCTTTTTGCAAAGTAGAACAGTCGTTTGGGATCTTTATTCAGGTATTTGATTTTGAATTGGTTAAAGAAAACATGGAAACAATCCTCAGTTTTAAGAAGCGATATTGAATCTGTACATGGAGCGAGTGAGTACCTCATCCTCCTCCTTGATCCTGAAGCAGAGCATACCCCGGCCATTCCTTAACAGACAGCATTTGATAGCCTCACTTTAAAATATAAAATTAGGGCACTTTTACCTACATACGGTCACATCAGTAACTGCTGGAGTGCAGCACTAGGGCTTACTAGGGTACCGTCCATCCTGCACAGGTTGGTGGTGGTGGGATTTTTTGGTGTGTGCTGAGACACTTTTTAATGAATGCATTTGAAACTGCTCTCCCAAAGTCAACGTTGGCTCCAAGCTCTATTTTGGCTGCCATTTTTCTCTTTTTTTGTTTTCTTTAGCTACTTCATATGATACGGTCAGTGTAAAGAAATTCCTTTTTAGGGAGGAGTTCTAAATATTTTTGACATGAGAATGTATGAACGTCTACTTATGCCCACATTATTAAGGCAATGTCTGTGCAATAGACTGTCTAGATAGATTTTTAAGATCTGTGACTTATTCTGTAGAAAATATAATACTGCAGATGAGTTCACGACAGTGGCATATATTCCAGAGGAGCTTAGTAAACTTTGAGCAAATCAAATCAGCCTTATCCTTTGAGAACAAAGTGAGAGTATGTATATCAATACAGTATCACCTTTAAATGCTCTGGATATACTAAGGAGATCCACTTCTGTGTTTTCATCACAGATTACAGTTTTGCAGAGTTTTTGTCAGGGAGGAAAAGCTAATTCTGTTTAGCTTTTAGCCTATATTCTTAACGTATTTTAAAAAATCGCAAGGACTATCCTTTTAGAAGAATAAACTGACATTATCACGAGATCTCTCATGAATTAGAATGACTCTATTTTCTTTTTTCAAGTCATTTGTAATACTTTGTGCATGCTAAATAACAGCACAAGTTCAGTAAGTATTTTAAGACAGAAGAAAGTATTTCACATGAATCTGTAGAGTGGCTTCAAGCATGCTTGTTTGCTTCCTTTTTTATCAACCACATTACATTAACCATTTTTCTATGTCTTTGTTTTGATTCTCCTATTTATGAACTGCTAAATACTAATATCCTGGCAGGAGAGTTGTGTGTTTAGCTTGTCATACTGCAAGGGTATATAAATACTGCCTTTATCAGCAGAATAGCTGCAGTTAAGACTGAATGTCTCAGCAAATCTAAAATCTGATAAAGGGTATCTGGAGGGATATCTCTTGCTAGGCATGTTTGTCAATGCTCTTGGTAAGTAAATACAGAAGCCACCAGTAATTTTCCCTCCCTTGTACTGCTTCCTGTGTACTGTCCCCTTATGTTTCTGCCCAATGATGTTATTAGATCAGGTTTTGGAGGGGAAAGAAAAGTGGAACTGCAGCACAGGCATTTGCTGAAGTTTTAGTCTGTGAAGACTTCTTGTCCCTGAACTCTAACACACAACTAGAATCCGACTGTTCCTTTGGGGTCTTTCATTCCACTTGGAGAACAATGTGCATGAGTGCTGCCTGCAGCCAGGTAGGAGGATTATGCAATTCAGGTTCATAACGAGGGTGCAGACTTCATGGCCAGGTGATTTTCTTTGTATTTTTTTTTTTTTTAATCTGTAGAGAAAACGATGCGTATCTTTAAGCTACTTCAGACCTTTGCAGGACTTCTGAATAAAAAGTGCCCTAGAAATGCCAAAAAACTTCCACCACAAGGTAGCTCTTCTAAAGAAGGAAGAGCTGCTGGAACAAACCAATGAGCATCCCCAAACAAAATGCAGTGCAGTAACATGGATAACCAAGGGACTATCATAGCAGGAGCTTCCCCTACCTCTCTTCTGAATATGCTCAACTGAAAAGCCTCATGCAAGAGCAGTACGTAGAAAACCAAACACAAGGAAGGTGTTGGACTTTTGGTGAGCAGACTGCAGCCTTGTTTCTACGTGAAAGACACTTGAGAAGAACTTAGCTTTACTGAAGCAACAGGGAGGCTGCTAACGTGGAGCAATACAAGCTACAGCCAACTAAAGGCCCCAGTAAAACCTATCTTGAAATACACTCTGCTTCAGAGGAAATTTCTAGACACAGTCCAGTTTAATCACAGCTTGAAGGAGTTATTTACAGGATGTTTATAGATTGTGTTATGCAGGAAGTCAGACTAGATGATCACATCAGCTATGTAAGAGGGAAAAAAAAACCCCTCAAAAGAAGCTGGAAGCCAGAAATCACGCATTTGTTTTTACAGATTTTTTTTTTTTCCAGCTGTAAAGACTTGAGTGAAGGTAAGAGGAGATTAGTGGTTACAGTGAAATAAAAGAGCAGCAAGAGTAGTTCTTTCTATTTTACAGCAGAACAGCCACATGATTTACAGATAATGTGGACTAGGTGACTATACCTAATGCCTCAGTACAGGGACAACTCGGTCAGAGGTGGTGGGTAAACAAGAGGTAGAACAACTCCAATTCCTATCTTAAAAGATAAGTTCTGGAAAGATCTCCTCAGCATAGGCTTTATAGCAGACCATTGGTGCCGCACAGCAACCTGTAACAGCAGCAAAACTGCTGCTAGAAGCTGCTTGAGAAACTTCCTTTGAGCTTCGTCAGATCAACTCCCCTCGCACCTAGCCTGGGATGTTCCTGGATGCAGCTCAGAAATTGTATTAACTGCATCTTCTAGCTGTACAGATGAAATTGCTAGGCTTAATCTTCTTCCCCGTCTTGTTTTTGCTGGTTCCAGAGTCTCTTCTGTATTTTGTTTTATGAATTCAAACTTCGCTCTACCTTGAGAGAAAGACTTGGGCTTCTTTTACTATAAATTCAGTTGGCAAAAGAAGAACAAGTGTTTATTGCTCGAATCATTTTGGTAGGAGAGAGAGAGGGGCAAGTTAGAGACCTCTTCTGAACAGAGCTTTGCTTGTTCCATCAACGCAGGAAGCTGCAGCATAGAGGTACTTCTACATACCCGTGGGTGCAGAGAACCCTCCAGTCTCCACCTTCAGGCTCATCTGAACCCCCATTAATAGGTCCATGTGCTCCCCTTTCCAAACCAATGGCTATCCTAACTGCATCCTGCTGTCCAGGTAGCCTTATGCTGGGGTATTCTGTCTCCCTCACATTTTTCAGGGGCTGTCAGTTATCAGTTCTCAGGCTCTGCGAGCGTCTATCACAAGAGCAGGTGGGCAGGAGGCTACAGGGCTCCCACTTGAAATAACAAGAATTTTTTCCCTCTCAAGCCAAGCAAACACATGCTAAGCTACAAGAAACGTTTCAGGAAAAGAATGTTTACTCTCCCATCCTACAAGGCAGCAGCCTCCCATTTAAAGCACCAGGAGCATCTCTAGGGAACAGAGCAAGTTTCTCACCAAATAGCTAGCAGCTTCTCTCCCCAGGGGCTACAGACTACACTGCAGGCCTTTCTCAGCAACATAACCCATTGCCTCCAGGTGGAACTACAGCAAGGGCTTTAGCTTATGGAAACTGAAAGCGAGTTGGCAATAGACAGAGGGACTGTTGAGACCAAACCTGCACTCCTGTCCTTCCTAGTCAGCGATACACTCATCACCGGACTGAATGCAGTGAATGGAAATGCCCTTAGTTTAGCATTTCCCCTTTCCCTTTGGATCAGGGCAGTCTGTCCCGTGACTTGGGCTTTTATTGTGTGAAGCATCCATTCTGCTATGATCAGGCTCACGTTAAGATCTAATGGCTCGGAGTGGAAGAAAAAAAATGTATTGTGGTCATATTTTAGATAGAAAACAGGCTAACCTCAATAATGAGCAAAAGATAAAATTAAGAACTCTTTGCTTCTTTACTATTCAAGTGGGAATGTTTAGGATTGTAAACAGAAAACACTGCATTCAGTACCATTCAAAAGCAAACAGAGCAAGAAAGAGAGAAAGACTTATAAGAATTTAGCATTCAGTCCTGCACATTTTCTAATGACACAGGGAAGGATGGACCAGAATAAGAAACAAGAACAAGACCAAGCATGTCAAGGGAAAAACAAAACCAAAAAATGTTAGAGAAAACTGACTGGGATGACCAATGGCATGCAGGTAATTTTTATGAGAAGCATTTCAGCGAGCTTTTCATGCCGAGATACCATCCCAGGGAGCTATGTCAGAAGTCTAAAAATCAGGTGCAGCTCCAATGTGAAACATCAGGGACATCCAATGAATCTAGTAGCCAGACTCAAAGCAAGCGAAGAGACACTAACTTCACAAAATGGATGGTTAAGTTATGAAAATCCTTCCCTTGGTATGTTAGATTCAGAAGGTAGCGATAATACCACCGTAATGCTCAAGTACCTCATATTCTTAGGCAGTGTGTTTCGGACCCTGCTGGAGACAGGATGCTGCAGGAGGTGGTATTTAGTCCAATCCAGTGCATATAAACTGGATTCTGACCAGCTTTATTTTAATAGATCAAGTTATTTTACTTGATGTACAGCTAAGGAAACAAATCAACCAATTCAGAGCAGCTAGACTGTATTCAAGGGTGTTTTTTTCCTTTACTTCCTTAAGAGTTTGAAGAAAGATGGAGTCTGCAAATATTTGTAACTAATGATACCATGCCATACACTTGATTAATGATCCAAAATGCAAGAACAACATGGCTTATGAAAGAGGGTAAGAAGTTGCCTCTAAGTTTTACAGAGCAAGGCCCTGCCAGGTTACAGCAGGGCTATGTCCCCTCCACCCTCTTCTTTTTCAAAGTGACCCCAAGGAAGGCACAGAAGGGAGTGATAATTATCAGCAGAGTTTATAAACAACAACTAGGAGAGCCTTAAACAATTAAAGTAACTTGTCCTGAGATAATGACTCTTTGCCCATATTAAGCAAAAGACAGCATTTCTGGTTGTATATTTGACATAAAGAGTAAAAACCCAAACATGGTATTTTCTTTTCCCCATTTTGAAAGCTATCTGTGCCCCGATCTCACAACTCTACACCAATACTGCAAGATGCACTTTTGTCAATCGTGCAGACCCTGCAAGGAAATGGATACGGCCTTCCCATCCCTAGGAGAATAGGTGAAGATTAAGTTAGAGAGCATCACATAAAGAAAGTAATTCTGTTTTGCCAAGCCTGTGGATTAGTGTTCCAGAATCACAGGTTAAGTAATTCCCCTCTCAAAAACAAACAAACAAGAAACAACCAAACAAAACCACTCCTGCAATCTGAAACGCATACGGTGCCTGTAGGACTAGTTGTCATCTCCTGTGCCCGTTTTTTCTTTCTCCCTCTGCCTTATCCCCTCTGCCCCTTAAAACGGGTCCTACCTTCTTCAATGAAGTATTACCACAATTTTTCTCTCCTGCTCCTCCGATAAACCAGTTCACTGATTTCTTTGTTTTTTCCTATGAAAATAGACCTGTTCTCACACACAAACATTTTTTTTTTTTACTTGATACCAGGTTACTGGACCCTCCCTCTTTTTAATTTTAAGGAATAAGGGCACACTAAAGAGCTGATTCTGAATCTTTAACTCCCAGAAACGTTACTTCTGTCTCCAGCTCTACATTTCTCTGTGGGTTGCAGTCACTATCCTATAGTGTGCTAGTATAGGATACTATATATAGTATATAGTACTGTACTATAGCATAGTGCCTATAGTATCACATCAGCTGTTTGATTGTGGCAGCATTTCTAAGAAAATCTGTTTTTTTTTTTTTAAAAAAAAAAAAGGGGGGGAGTTGAAATAGTTGAACTACAAGATCTTAATGGAAAAAAACAAACCTCAAGCTCAACCACTTCTCATTGGAAATGCTACAAGATTATATTTGTCCTTAAAAGTTCCTTTGATCAGAAACCCAGAGTTCTGTCAAGTGACATTATTAAAAACAAATGCTGTGAATAGTTATAGCAGGAAGAGCTCTGTTCACAGGAATGCTGGACTCCGGATATCTAATTCTTTGATCTTTCCATATTATCTTTTAGGAGATTAAAGGAAGTCTCTACACTGGTAAAGAGTGGCAGTAATACAGCTATAGAATAGCTTAGTTTATTTTACTATAACAATTACTACATCAGTCTAGATTAAATGAGGAGTTGGCTGCAGTCTACACCCTAGTTCTTCCTCTACACTCAGAATTTTTATAGAAAGTAAATATATCTGGCCTTCAAGCAGCCAGAATTGATATAGGTAACCACATTTTACTATCACTCCCTTCCTCCCCACTCCTCATCCTCCCAAACAACCCACTTGCTGTTCAAGCTTATTCATCCTTGTCCCTTTCCTTGGCTGCTGCTTCCCTTAATGGGCCCTGGTTTTCCTCCATTCCTGCATTTCACTAGCCATTCAAGCCCTCTGTTGGTTTAACCGCTGGGTAATGTCCTAGAATGACCCTTTCCAAATTCTTTCCTTCCAAGTCATCAAGTGAAATACAGAGCGAGCCTGTTACAATACCATTCCACCCATAGCATTAACCACTCTTCCTCCTGCAGCTGAGCCGTCTGCCTGCAAGTCTGCTCCAGTAAAATTCCTACTCGGAGGATGGAAAGTTTCCGGCACAGAAGTTTTCATGAAGTTACAGTGAAAAGAAAACAGAGGAAATTAACAGAACTCTGTGTACTACTGGGTGGGATTTTTTTTGCTGCCCAATGTAATTTCTTGCTATAACACACCTGTCATGTAAAAAGGCAACTACCAAGCAAGTCAATGCTGTCCAGAAAAGGTTTTTTTGTCAGAACTCCTAGACTCATCTCAGAACATGAGCTCTTCTGTTTCTGCTTCAGATGCCTCTGGGCTTTCATTTATTGCATTATAGACTTACAAAAACATTTCAGAGCTGAAACTTTAGCATTTAATCTTAAGCACAGAATTTAAAAGTGACTATAATCCACTTATGTGAAGAAAGGCAGCATTAGAGAGAAGGATATCACTCAAATCAGAAACTGATTCCTCCCTCGCCCTCACTGTAATTTAAGTTCAATCTATTCAGCCCATTATAAATTGTTCTGACCAAAACTGCGTTGCATTTAGTCTAGTCTCAGCTACAGGGGAAGATTTGAAAAGAAGCACTTGAACTGGTTGAGTATTTTTGTTAATGTCCACCAGAACATATTTGTAACTGCTGTTCCCCAGCCATCTTTACATCATTACAATACTAGGAAACAAGACTACTTACTTACCTAGCAAGTAGTTTAAGAGTGAACAAACATTTCATTATTATGTATTTTAAGCTGAGTTCCCTTCAAAGAATGCTATGCACTCAGGCAATTAAAATCCCACCTCAAGTGTCTCCCTTCACCTGCTCAGAAAGCACCCTCTTTCTACCACAGGACCCAACCACCCTCAGAGGCTAATTTCTGAATTAATTCAGTCCTTGGAGAGAGGCCTCCTTGAACACAGTACAGAAGTTTTTAATTTGCTACTTCATAAAAAGAAGTTTCCAAGAAACTCCTATATTATTTTTACTATTTGCAAACGGCTTGCTTGCATAGACATAAAAGTTCTTCTTGCAACATATACACTACCTGCCTTAAAACTGCATGCTTTCTACTGCCTAAATAATCCTATAGGATTCTGTATAATTGTCTTTAATTAAGACAATTAAAGACAAATATTATTGTCTTTAATGGAACGAGTTTTCTACTAGCCAAAATACACTAAAGTAAAATAAAATTAGATCCAAACTTTAGTGTATTAGCTGTCAGAAATCTCAGAACAGCTGTATTTAAAAAAGGCTCAAGCAGTCTCATTGACAGAGCTATATTACACTCTTCTTGTTCATTCTCAAAATGCAACAGCACAAAAGCATCTTGACAGCATTATATGCAATAAGCTAATACCAACAGCAGATGAGCTTTTGGCAGGCAGTCATTAGCCTTGATTTTGTGTAATGGCTAGGGACAGCTGGGCAAGAAGCAGCTGCTCCAGTATGGTTGCTATTAGAGCATTGCTGAAATAACCATCTCATCACACACGGTAATGAAACTTCATTTTATTATAAGCAAAACCAGCTTTGAGATTGCTAGGAAACCAGAACTTATATATTTTTGAAAGAGCTACCCGCATAGCAACTGCTATACTTAGAAACTAGCACTTCCCATTAGAGAAAAAGTGAAAGCATGGAGTGTTACAAAGAAAACCAAACCCCAAAGTAATCTTGAAGGAAAAAAACTAACCTCGAGTTGCTTATGCGAAATCTGTCATATCCTAGTTCTTCCATATAACAGTAATCACTAACTCAAATTCCCAGTATTTCAAATAAAGAGTGGTTGTAACAGACTTCCACAATGTTTCCTGCTTACCAAATCCAGCCAGGCCGTTTGGCAAAGACAATCTATTACAGTCCACACAGTGTGCTCTTCAGAAGCATTTTGCCATTTCTTTCTTCCAAAGAAAAAAAAGAAAACAAACGAAGCAACCGAATACACATGCTGCATCACTGTAGGCAAAAAAGGGACTGATGCAGTCAGAAAGCTACATAGATCAACAACTCATAACCAACGACAGAGGCATCTGACATGAGGAGTGTGCAGAAAGGCAGAATATCACTGTCTTCAGTACTCTGCATTGAAAGGATATTCCTTATGAGTTTTGCACCTGAAAGGAATCAAAGGGAAAGCTTTACCTCACAGCTATGGTAAATATTACATACAGCTCTAGATATTAAACACCAACAAGCAGAAACTCAGTCGTATGAAAGCAGTGAAAATTTGCTACAGATTTCTGTTTCCTTGGTGCTGTGTTGCATTTTTAAACTGAAAATTTCTTGAGTTATTCATATTTAATTCAAAGCTAATGGGACCTAGGTGTTTTGTAGATAAGTCAAGTTTACATTGTTTACTAGGTGAAAGGCCTCTTTGTGTCCTAACAAAGGCTTCTTATCTGGCTTTAGGCTTCCAAGTTGCCAATTCTTGTATACTTAAGGTGTTCACCCACTTTGTATCACTATGAAGAACACACTGACAATTTTTAACAACATACTGCAAAGCATGGAAGAAAGTCCCAGTAAACTCCATAAGCAAAGATATCCACAAAATTGAGTCTGTCTCCTGCTAATTTCCCTAGTATGGCTAGTATTTCACTCAAGCCTAGCTTTCTATACAAACAAACAAAAAAATCCATGCACAAGGTCTAATTTAAGAGCTTGTGGAGGAGGGAGGAGGAGGGAAACAAAAAAAGGACACTCACGTGCTCATTGCACAGGCTCTCCAGTTTCTGTTGAAGCCGAGAATAGTTGTCATCTCCTCTTTAGTCAATTCAAAATCAAACACCTAACAGAAGAAACAGTAGAAGTCATCTCTTGGAGCAAACCAAAAACTGACATTCCTAAGATTCAAGAGCAAGCCCACTGAAAGGGTGCTGGTTATAAGAAGTGATGGCCTCATGCAAGCCGGAAAGGTAGAAGTCCATAGGTGTTTCTAAGACTTCACTGGCAGTGGGAGGAAAACACCCCCCAATCCCACAAAACCCATCTGCTGTTGCAGGAAACTGGGTGAACAGTTAGTGCTGCAGCATGCCTGCATCTGTGGAGGTTGCATTTGTCCTATTCCAAAGTCAGTCAGGGATGACTGAATTCACAGAGGAACAACTTTGTGTATGCCAGAACTATTATTATGCCAGAATTTAATGTTGCTTCGTATGACTTTTTTAATGTATTACTGTACTGGGGTTTCAAGTGAGTCCTGCCTGCTGATTCATGCACAAGCACCAGAAGAGGAAGTACGAAAGAAGGTGACTGTTAAGGTTACCAGCAGCCCATTTCCAAGAGCTCTGTTCACATCTACTCTGCGAGCTGCATCTGCTAGTTCAGCCCCCAGTAGACCAGATGTAAACATACAGAGAGAAAAAACCTAGTCCTCTTGTGTTAGGAGGACTTGGGAAGGATAAGAAAGGATCACTACCTGTTCTGGCAGGGGGAAGGACTGCCATGCCTAAGGGCAACGCTCATCTTGCCTGTAATTACTCACCTTGGAATTCTCCACAATACGCTGGGGTGTAACAGACTTGGGAATCACAACCACATTTCTCTGGATGTGGAATCGAATGAGAACCTGGAAGAGAGTATTGATACGTCAGACAAGATGACTCTTGGTCTGTAATAGGCAGAGTCTGTTGCAACAACAGTTTGGGCTTATGTGCATGATTGAGGTAAAGTAACCCATTTCTGCATATCAAATCATTCCTGCAACCAAAGCACAGGTTGTACTTTCTGAAGGGCAATCACAGAAGTGCAGCCCACAGGGAGACTTCCTTTCTCCCTTCCCAATCAGTTTTTGAAACAGTCAGTTCCTTCCCTTCATACCCAGACTTGAAGCAGTCTATGCAAGGGTTTCATTCTCTACAACAGCACCTGAGATAGGAAAACAACATATGAAGATAGTCTGAGAATCTGCTGCTTTTTGTGTGCCAGAGTCCCTGCAAGGACACACTGTAGGTCACAAAGAACATGCCAGCACTGCTACTGTACACCACTGAGGAGGGCCACAGCTCACAGGGAATGAAGATTCAGTCTGTACCCACAGCCTGCAGCTTCCACACAGCTGTGTTCCAGAAACCAGTACCCTATCCACTGCTTCATCTCTACTTACTTGTGCAGGGGTTTTGTTGTGCTTGGCTGCAATCTCTTTAATCTTGGGTTCATCCAGAAGGGAAGGATCCTCTGGCTTAGCCCTGTGGAGAACAGAAGGCCAGTGGTGAGGAGCTTCTAAAGATGACCACATCTGGGTGCACTGGTAACAGTTTAGCTGCAGTCTCAGTACTTTGAGCATAAGTCATATAAGCTGCCTTGCCAATGGCAGAGCAGTCTTACCATGGCCTGTCTGGAGAGCCAAGAGGACTGTATGCTGTCACAACAATCCCTTTGGACTGGCAGTACTTGATCAGCTTCTCCTGGGTAAGGTATGGATGACATTCAATCTGCCAACACAAGAGCACAGAGACTAATAGTGAGAACTGCTGTAATTCCAGGGATCCTTTAAACTAATCCCAAACCGATTTTTGTCCCAACTTTTGTTTCTACATGATATTATGCAGTCTTTGTTCTGTATTTCCTCTGCAGTATAGGGTACCTTGCAACCAAGGACTGAAACATCACTCCTTATGACTACCTGATTTGCTTTGTCACCAACGCATGAAACCGTCGTCCACAGAACTGCCCAAGTGGGACAGCACAATAGACATCCACATCCAGGGTAACTGTGAAATTGTTAACAATAACATAGCAGAGTAATAAAAGTACAAGGTTTTTTTTTCCTCCTTTTTAAAAACACGTTGTAATATTTCTCCAAGCAGCACAACTTTAATATCAATATTGTTATATACTCTCTTTTTCTGCTTCATATAAGCAAGTTGGATACTTCCGATCTGTAAATGTGAGAAAGACTGCTAGTTCCTATGAATTTGAGATATTCAGATTACTGTCCATTATAGAATCTTTTCTTAAGGACACATACTAATGTTCACTATCAGACTGCATAAGAATACTTATGTAATTGAACACAGACTGCTTATCAGTGAACCCATATTCTAGACAGTTAACGCACCAGTATACAATATACTGCAGAGAGTACTCATGTATCAGGAGACAGCAGAAGAGTAATAGCTATTAATACTTTAAATATAGAAATATTCATGGTAAATGCACAATGAAGAGCACCTTTTTTCTTGAAAAAGCGGGCAAAGTCAAGAACCTTTAACTGTATAGTCATTCAAGCCTTCAAAATAGCTGGCACAGCATTCTGAGGGGAAGCCCATGGAAACTTTATGCTGTTGGCAGGTGGAGCAAGAGACACCGTAAAACATGGGATCTGTTTACAGCCTGGGTTTTTTTTAATGGTTCTAGCTTCTTGCTAGAAGCCTGTGTGGCTGTTTCCTCTCCAGGATATGCTGGAATACTGGACACAGAATGTGCAACTCCGTTTTTGGGACAAATAACATACTTGGCCTCAGCAGCTCCAGAAACTCAATCACTCCTACAGTAAGAGAACATTTAATTGAATTGTTTTTTCTCTCTAGTATTCAACACAGCTAAAATTCTACCTATCTGAAACAAAGAGTACAATGCAAAGTCATCTTTTTTTTCTCCGCTGTAACTCTAGCCAATGAGTTTCTGAGCTAAATTACCAAGTCGTACGTTTGGACCAAAGTGAAGAGCCTACAAAGTACATTTAAACTGCTATTAAGCAACTTTCTCAGCTGAAGTAGTCTCATTGCAATGTGCTTGCTATCTTGCCAGCTTCATTTCTCTGAATTAAACTGACAGAGATACTGACTGCATTTATAACTTAAGAATGTGAATGTCACATGAATATGCAGGCTAGACTACATATAAGCCAAGTGAGAGTGGAAAATTTTTGTGGTAAGAACTACCTTCTTCTAAAAGACAAGATTTAAGGCATGCAAGTTTTCTTCGGAAAAACTGTATTTTGAAGCACAGATTGGGACCAAATGCTCTGAATTTAACTGTCTTACTGTAATCAGACTTGAAAAGAGTTGTAGGCGCAGAAGATATGATAAAAGTTAGCATCCCCTAGGAAGAGGTGGGTAATTATCAACTACAAAGTTCCTTGGTTCCTTGGCAGATGTTGAAAGATAAGACTCCTATCAGATATCCAAAAGCCTGATAATGAAAAGAGTTATGAAACATTTTGGCAAATGCAAAATTCAGATATGTTGAATGGACTTCAGAGAAGACTCCCATTAGCTTTCAAAAAAGTGTTAATATCTATCCTAAGACACATCCTGTGTTGTGCAGTCTTGTCAAGTTTGCAGATGACACAAAACTTAAGGTACCAGTCATATATATGTTATTCAATATATGTTAGACTCAAGGGCAGAGCTGTCATTTTAGAGGGATGTATGTCAGCGGCAGGAATGAGCTGAAGGGAACCTTAGGAAACTGAGCAGGGACAAAAGCATGTTCCCAGGAGGGAAGGGGCCTCGCAACTACACAGGCTGGGGCCTAAACTGTTGGGGGAACAGCTCTGATGAAAAGGCCATGGCAGGGAGGGCAGCAAGTTGAATGCTGGCCAGCAGCAGCACTGGCAGCAGACAACCATCAGCTTGTCGAGACTGCGTAAATGGAGGCCTGGGGATGCATCATGGGAAGAGATCATCCCCCTTCACTCAGCACTTGTCAGAGCACCCCTATAAAACTGTGTACAGCTTTGAGCCCTCAAGAGAAGACTGAAGAACCGATGCAAGTTCAGCACAGGGCTATCAGGATGGTTGGGCTCTGGGGCTCTATCAAGAGACACTGAGGACCTGGGCCTGTAGAGCCTGGAGAAGGGAAAGTTTCAGCAGTCTGAAAATCAGTAGCAGCCTGCCCACACCTACAAGATGGTGATCTAGACTCTTCAATAGTGCATGGTGGAAGGAAAAGAGAAAAGAGGCATAAAGAGAAACAAGAGAGGTTTGAAGAATATAAAAGTAGCAAAGTCTTCTTATGACAGCTGTTAGGCAGGTGAGCAGGTTGCCCAGAGATGCTGTTCAGTTTCCATTCTTGAAGATTTTAAAGATCTGACTGGATATAGCCCTGAACAGGGGCTGATGTGAAACAACCCTTCTGAGCTGGAGGTTGGATTAGATGATCTCCTGTGGTTCCTTGCAGCCCAGCTTTTCTATGATCTTAAGGTTTGAATCAAACACTGTCCCTATACCCATACATTTCTGATCCATGGACTCTCTTGCAACACCATTTCTGTCTTCCCCCCAAACCCTCATTAAGTTAAACAGTCCATAAAGTCTTCCTGTTCATTTCCTCATTCCCGAGTTAGCAACAAGAACCATACTCTCTGCAGTCTGGGAGAGCTGCAAATTGTCAGAGCAAAAAGTCATCTGTGTTTCCAATTAAACCCTGTGTACCTATTGGGTTTTACTCTATAAAAAGTCAATTTTAAAAAGCTCATCTTATCTCCAAATTCTTTATACTACCAAAGAAACACGTTCTGTAGCTGTTCCTCGTCAAATTTTCTAGCAGTAGGGCAGCAAACCATCAAAAATAACAGCGTCTTACGCATCCAGAAATTGTGACTAGATTATATTAAGAGCATACACTGCATCTATTTCACTCTCTCTTTTTCTAAAATTTTATATGATGAACAGATCACGATAATCCTTGAAGAAAATTCACCTGCAGTCACTCAGTAGCCTACCTGGTTATTTGCAGGTTTGTATTTCAGTCCTGGCTTGTTCAAGATTCTCTCAATCTGCTCATGGTTGAAGTTGGAGATTCCAATGGCTTTGACTAGACCAGCATCGACCAGTTCTTCCATGCCCTGGAAAAACAGAAAGGGCAGCAAAGTCATCACCAGAAGTATCAGACAGGCCCTGAAGAAGGTATTTTTCCTGACATGACTGACTTCATTCATGAGAAGGATCAAAATTACTTGATCTCTTGAGCACTGGAAAAGAAGCACTAGCATAGTTGTGCTATGTTTTCTAGTCCTCCCAAGACCAAAATCTCATTCTTTGAGACTGCAGAAATTAAAAATGAGTTAGAAGTGGAAAATACCAGTCCCTAATAATACACTCCTGTACCAGCAAATCTTTCCAACAGTTCTGCACGCATCAGACAACAGTTCTGCAACTTTGGATATTGGTCAGTATCAATGGAAAAGACTGAAGGACAGGAAACATCATTCTCCCACAGTGGCTGAGCTTACCTCCCACGTATGCAAAATATCAGTGTTGCTGGGTATGGACATGCCGTTGTCATCTGTGGGAAACAGCTCCTCTCCTGCCTGTTAGCACAAGAGAAAACTGTTCAAACCATGTTTGGAAGCTAGCTTAATGTCATGACAGCTGAGGACTAAGACAACAAACTTCTAGTGCAGAATATATAAATATTCATTCTTGTCCACATTCTTCAGTCATTCCTTTCCTCTTTCATGTGGAGTTATTGCTCTTTTGCCAGCAACAAATGTAGGAACAACAGTTACTCCCACCAGAGTGAACCATGTGTTGGCTGACCAAAATACACACAGGTGGAGTGTCTACCTGTAGAACTACAGCTGAGAGGTGCAACAAAACACAAGCTTACTTTCTTTATTGCTTGATTATGCCCCTACAAAAACAGCATATTTTTGGGGTTTTTTTTATTAGAAAGTATAAGGACCTACTTAAGGCCTGGAAACAAATGATTGGTTTCTACTGGACCATAGCTGCTGAAGAGTCCATTGTGTACAGTGACAGATGTTCTATGGGGAGACTTACTGTTTAAGACAATGGCTCCACAAAAGCTGGAGCAGTGCCCCTGTTATGAGTTCACCAGGTATCTCATGTTTGTTCAAAACAGTGTTTTCTCCTTGTACCACATCATTACTACACTACAATGTGCTTTCACATGAATAGTTATGTCCATAGGAAAATAACATGCAAACTATGCAAAGCAGTTGAGGATCTTGTAAGCAAAACGGAGAATGGAAATTTTTGTCAAAGATATTTTTATTATGAACTCTTGCACACAGTCTGTGAAAGAGTTCATCACTAAGAAGCTTCACCCTTAGAATGCCGAAGTCTGCAGAACAATAAGGTTCCTACAGGAAAAGTCACTTCACTGTGTATTCATGACTCTGTGATTAAAGACAGAAATGGAAAATAGGAATATATGCTCTTGCTCTGCAGTTCTGTAACACTCAACTTTCTGTTAGACAGCAAAGTACAGACCTACCTCCCACAAAGGCAGAATCAACTCATGTCAGAGGAGCATACTTTGAGTTTGTAGAAGACAGCACATGAGCAGTCTGAGAGGTAGCAATACAGCTCATGTCTGCAGCTGGGAGACCTGCTCCTACTTCTAGGTCTGCCTCTCCCACACAAGGGCCGAGAACTCTGTATAAGCAGCAAACTTGGTGGCAGGGATCAAAACACTGCCTTGCTTGGAAAGAGTAAAGCTGAATAAGCAGCTCTAGAACTCTGCTGATACACAAAACAGATATATGATCTTTCCTGGTTGGAGCAATGACTGAGTTGTAAAGTTCTTCAAAACTGCCAGTGATAAGTGACAAGGGTATTAAGAGGCAATACTGTTACTGTACCTTAAATCCCACAGGCCAGTGGATGAGGTAGAGATCCAGGTAATCCAGTTTCAGGGCAGCAAGAGTCTTCTGGCAGGCTCCCTTCACCAGAGGTTTGTCATGGAACGTGCACCAAAGCTGGAGACAAAGAACAAAGCCACACTGACCTCCTGGTAGGTTAGAGGGGATTTATATTAGACGATCTACAAAGGTCTCCTCTTTAACCATCCTATGATTCTGTAAAGCTTTCTAGTGCTCTCCTGAGCAGGAGAGAAGCTTTCTGTCTTTTTCAGCAGCCAACATGGAATTAGGTCTTCCAATTGCTCTCCAAGTGGGGTTCTTCTGTGAGCACAACTGGCCCACCACAGAGTAAAATAAGCAGTGGCAATACACAATTGAACAGGTTTGTGGCAGACAGTAATTTGGTGCCATTAGTTAAGAGCCCAGATACTACACACAGGAGGAAAGACTCAAACAGCGTGCACAGCCTGCCGACTTGGACACACTGAGGGAATGCTTATCTGAGGAGGGTCCCAACCCCACCGAATTGCTCCATCCTTCCACATTACGGCCCTGCAAAGCACCAGGGACCGAGGGCCCCAGCCCCGGCGCCGCTGCCCACCTTGCTGACCACGAAGAGCTCCTCCCGCTTCACGACGCCCTCCTTGATTTTCTGCTGGATTCCTTCCCCAACCTCGTTCTCGTTCTGGTAGACGAAGGCGCAGTCAAAGTGGCGGTACCCGGCGTCGATAGCGGCCATCACTGCGGCCGCGACCTTCCCGGGGGGGGACTAAAAGTAAAAACAGAAACACCTAGGAGTTTCTGATGGACACGTTTTCCCCTAAAAACACCATCAAAAAGGGAATGAACCACACAGCATCCCCAGTTAAACACACACAGAAACACGGACACGCGGCGGGTGGGGGGGCAGCGCGGCTCCCCCGGCCCTGCCGCTCTCACCAGCGCGGCCGCCGGGCTCCCCCCGCAGGCCCCGCTCGGCCCGAGCCGCCCCGGCGGTCCCAGCCCGCCGCGGCCCCGCCGCTGCCCCAAGGCCGCGCCGGGCGGAGCGGCCCTAGCGGGCCCAGGAGGCCGCATCGCGCAGCGGGACTAAACGGGCGCACAGAAGGCGGCGGCGGCGGCCGAGCGGCGGCGGTCGCTACCTTCCAGGTGCCCAGGCCCAGGAGGGGCATCTTGGCTCCGGTGCAGAGCTGCACGAAAGTCGCCATCGCGCCGCGGCCGCTGCGGCCTCCCGCCCGCCGCCTTTAATAACGTTCCGGCCGCGGCGCCCCGCTCGGCTCCGCCCCGGCTGCGGGGAAGCCCCGGCGGGAAGGGGGGGCGTTTCTGCGCCCCGCTCCGAGGTGGAGCCAGCGCAGCCTCTCTTCCCTGCCCTCTGCTCTCCGTGTTTGGCGGGGGGCGAAGGAAAACGCGTTTTTTTCTTTTTTTTTTTTTTCTTTTTCTGGTGGAGTTGTTTCAAAAGTAGTGATTTTATGTATTAAAAAAACGTTATTTTAAATGCCTTTTTTTTTTTAAAATGTGTTTTGAAGCTCTTAAGCCAGGAGCAGATGGTTTTCATGAGGTGTCCGCGTGAGTGGGGACCTCTTGAGGGACACAGAGGGTACCGGGGAATAAAAACACAGCGTTGTGCAAATAAACGGGAGGTGGCCCCTGAGCCCCCTCTGGAAGCAGGCTCGGAGCAGGGCAGGAACACGGGCAGGAACGTGCCGTGCGCGGGAAGGGCTCCCAGGCGCGGTGGGGAGAACCGGGCTCTGCGCGCGGAGCTCGCGGGCAGGGGCAGGCCTCGCGTATGGGGCTCCGCGGGCGCGAGCGCGTCCCGGGCTCCCCCGCGACCGTGCGGCCGCGTGGCCTTGGTTTGCGGCTGCTCCGCTTAACCGAGGGCAGCCCGATAGTCGTGTTCCCTCCCTCGTGTTTCTCCTGTTCTGTGTCAGCGTCCGCAGGCCTTCTCGGCGGGATGTGATGTACTGCTGCAGGGTCATGGGGCACTTACATAACCCAGCGCCTCGCCTCTGCTGTTCGGGTTCTGGCTTCCCTGATCATTTCCCTGATGTCTCTCTCTCTCCTTATCGTTCCCCTCCCTTCCTTCCATCTGTCTGCCCATCTTTTTGTGTCTGTCTTTGTACCAGATGCAAGTTTTTTTCATTTCACTTTGCTCTTGTTAATGGGCAGTTTCAGGCAGACTCTCTTTCAGCTGCTCGCGTCTCCTGGAGGCCTGGCTGGGGTGGCCATATGATGGCAGAGCCTTGTGGAGAGAGGAAGGCCTGTGTTGTTCGGTGACACCAGGCCTCAAAAATCTGCACACCATGACCTTGAGTAATGCTCCTCACCGTTTATTTTATTTTATTAAGACAAGAAATGCTGGAGGTTTGTGTGAGCAAGCTTTTTTTTTTTTAATTTACTTTGCTTTGCACATGAGGTTTTTGCAGTGGACCAGTAACTGCAGTGGTCTGCCAGGTTTGTTGTGCTGACTCTGCATTTCCTAATTGCAGTTCACTACCAGTTAGGGCTGCAAATTGTGGCCTCAGAGACCGGCCACGTTTGGACCTGCAAAGAACATGCTGCAAATGCAGGAAGCAGGTGAGTCCTGGAGTGGAGACTGTGGTCAGGGGCGAGCCTGTGTGCTCTGCTGTAAAAGCACCCAAGAGAAGAGAGGAAGTGACGGGAGCAGGCTGTGAACACCTCAACTTGTGGGAGAAGGAGCTACCAAGATCTGCAGCTTTGGAGGTGCTGGCAGATTCAAGTACTACTAAAATCAGCATTTTGATGTGGCACTGTGCAGATTTCCAGCTTGAATCACAGAAAGGCTGGGTCAATGGGGGAACCTGCCAATGGCTCAGAGAATTTCTCCATTGCGTGGAACCCTTCTCTCCAAGTGGGATGTTTCCCTTGCTAAATAGCATGTTCTGGTTCATCCTCCAGGTGCCTGGTAAGGCAAAAGTAGACATACCTTCCTTTCACCCAAGGGTCTCAGTTGACTGTGGCTGGAAGACCTTGCACTCTGTGTTGCACTGAGCACAAGTCAAGTGAAGCGCCTACTTTGAGGGCTTTTCACTTCTCTGAACTGGGTTGTGAGGCTTTCGTCTAGGGTAGCCCTACCTGGCCGTTAATCCAAGGTGCTGTGTGTTTAGAAAAAATACCTCAGGGGCAGTCAGATGACAAATATATGCAAAAATGCCCCAAGCAAGCTTCCTGCTGCAGTGTACTGGGCACAAATGGTGGGGTTTTTCCTAACAGAGGTGGTCAGTATGGGAGGAGGCCCTGCGTGGTTGGAAATGGTTCCAGCAAACTCCCAGCACTGCGAGGAGGAAAGCAGCTGTGGAATGGGGGTACCACCGGCTTGCCCTGTGCTCTCACAATGCTCAAGAGGGACAAAGCTGCTCTGCAGAGCAGAGGAACATATTTCACAGAATCACAGAATGGCTGAGGTTGGAAGGGACCTCTAGAGCTCATCTAGCCCAACCCTCTGCTCCAGCAGGGACACCCAGAGCACGTGGCACAGGGTGGCATCCAGGCAGATTTGGAAGATCTCCAGAGAAGGAGACTCCACAGCCTCTCTGGGCAGCCTGTGCCAGGGCTCTGCCACCCTTACGGCAAAAAAGTTCTTCCTCACATGGAGATTAAATTTCCTATGTTTTAATTTATACCCATTATCCCATCTTCTCTCACTGGCCACAGCTGAGAAGTATTTGTCAAAGTAATATTATATTTAAAATAAATGTTAAGAAGGGAGGCCCTCGGTCAAAAGTTAGCCGCTAGCAACACTGAATGGTCCAGGCTGCACAGTGCATGCTGTATACCAAGCAAGCTGGGCTGCTGCAGGAAAGTGAATGAGGTAAAGGTGAGTTTCTAAGTCGTGGAGGGAGGGGATCCCTGCATCTTGGCTTCAGAAATGGAGGATTTTGATGGTGAAGAAAAGCCAGTGCTCCATTTGCAGTGGTTGGTCTGTGGAGATAGGCGCTCCCCAGACTGTGAGCACTTGGCAGGCCCTTACTGTGAGCCCAATTATGGAAAGAGAGCTGCTGACAGCGGGTGCCCTGGGGTTCTGGGGCAGGCTAGGTACAGCTTTTGGCCTGGGAGAATAGAGTCCTGGGGAGCTCAGCCTCTGTGCTGCTTACACATGGGAGAAGGGCTTGGGGATCACCTAGTGGAGGGATGTGTTGAGCCAGATCCTGCTTCTGTCCCAAATGAGTTAGCTGTAGAAGGACTGGGAAGGAGGTAATCAACAGCCGCTGCTTAAACAGTTAAGAGTGTGTTTGCAAGCAGGGGGAAAAGGACCCTGAAAAAGTGGTGACTGCAGGCTTAGGATCATAGCCTGGAAGCTGTGAGGGCTAGGCACACTTGCTAACACCCCTCTGGTATTGCCTGATAAGCTGGTGGCCTGTCCTTTGGTTCAAGGAGCGACCTATATGCGTTGTACTGGGGGGGGAGCATACCAGAAGAAGACAGCATGGAGGTTAGCAGCATGGCCAAGGTTAATGCTGAGAGACTGGTAATGCAGGCAACGTGGGAAGAAGCTTGTGGAGGGGATGAAAATTGTCCATGTCAGTGTCCTGTATGCCAGGATGTTTCTGAAGCAAAAAAAAAAGAAAAGGAATTTATGACAAAGTGGGGCAGAAAAGCTATCATAGATTGAGAGTTGGGAATTAAGGAATTACGAGCACTGTGAAAGACCACAGCTCAGTATTACAGTACGTGGAACAAGCCTCAAGCTCCTAGTTGGGCTGTTTGGTGCAAGGTTTTACTCTGCATTGGGGAAATGCACATGCTGTCTAGGATGAATGTTGTTCATCACCCCTTTTGTGTCTGGAGAAAGCTCTACAGGTGGTGAACACAGAAACCGCTTAATGCCTCTAATTGTCACGAAAATCTGTGCTTGTACTGGGTTAATAATTTACTTTATAGTGAGTAACTTGAACAGTTCCGTAGTACTCGTTGGCTTTGCAGGGATAATGTGTGAAGCAGGCAGCAGGCATTCTGATTATTATTTTTGTAGCGACACTAATCTAGTTGGAAGGGGCAAAGGGTGAAATTTATAACAGATATATATTCAGAATGTTTTGAAGGTCCTGGTTGCCTTTTGTGGGACAACAGGTGAAATTTGTAGTAAGTAGATTTGAGGTTGTTGCAGTGTTAGTTGTTGCAATCTTGCCGGCTGGGGAAGGGGTGGAGTTTGTGCATATGTTCAGCTTGTCATGTTAGCCCCGTGTAAGTTGACAGGGGTAAAGGATGGAGTTTGTAATGAGCATACATGAAGATAGTGATGATGCTAAAGACAAGAGTGCTGATGCTAAAGATAGAGTATAGGTAATGAATGTATGGTCAAAGCATTTTTAATGCATGTTTTGCAGAGGTGAAGAAGTGAATATAAAGAGAAAGAAATTGCAGGATTTAAGAAGCAGAAGGCTGCAGCACTGACCTGTGTGGAAGGAGGCCGATAACTGCCATGTGCCATTCGGGACTTGCTACAACCTCCAGTACCCATCTCATGCCAAAATTTAAGCCAGTAAGAGTTGTCCAGGGTCACTTGCCTCAGTGATGTGGTTGGAAACAGAGCTGGAAACAGGGCTTTTCATGCTGAAAAGGTTCGCTTCTGAGAAGATGGCAGCCTGAGGATAAGCCATGCCGGAACAAGGACAGTGCTTCTGTGAAAGGACTTGTCCTTATGGGCTACCACTGCTGAAGGAATTGGCTGCTGAAGAAATTTTGAAAAGAAAATCTTAAGATCTTAAGGTAGCTCTTTTCCTAAAAAGAGCTTGGATTTTTTTTCCTTTTCCTTTTTCTTTTCCTGACTTCAGTTTTGAGAGCAAGGTGAGTGGCAGGCTTGAGGATTGGCTCCTTCAGATCTACCCAGCAAAAAAGCCCATCTCTCTGGGGCTAGGTGTACAGCAGAAGCTATGTGTGCCTGGAGGTAACATGGTCATCATGAGAGATGAGGGCTGTGGCAACCTTACCTTGAGTGCCTGGTGTGGTAACCTGGATGGCCCATGCTTGGGGCATTTGGCCTTGCAAGGAGACCTGCTCCCAAGGCTGGCAGAGTTCAGCATTGAGGGAATGAGCCTCTTATGGTGAGCAGAGGAAGGAGGTGACCAAAGCAACCAGGCACCACTGCAGAGTGTGGCAGGAGCTTGGGTTGCTGCTAGCCTGGAGTGAGAGGGAAATTCAAACCTCCTCTGAGCTCTGGATACTCTCTGGTTCAATATGAATATTGAAACCTATAAATAGGTACCAAATTGGGCAGGCATTGAAGGGGCTCAATCGTGACAGTGAGTGCTCACTGTGGATGCCCTTTGATGGCTTGGAAGAGCAGAAGGGGTGTAAGAGTGAAAGGCCCCAGTGCCTTTGGTGAGCCAGAAGTGTGGAGGGCTCCTGTCTGTCCATGAGAACTTCTAGTGCTTAGTGGTTCTTGGTGTGTAGGTCTCTATAAGTATATATAGAAATGCAGAGGCTCTGAGGCGTCCAGAGATGGAGAAGTATTGCTGTGTGTGGAGATGGATTAATAGCTCTGGGTGCATTGGCCTTGGGATCCATCAGGCAGCCGATATTCCTCACAGTGTGTCGGTCTGAAAAACAGTCCATGTTGATGGTCTGCAGCGCTCCCTTTGAGCAACATGGGCACCAGAGCCAAAGGGGTGCATCCCTGCAGAACAGGAGCAGATTTGGGGCCTATTGATAGGTGCAGAATTGAACAGGCATCCATGAGGCTCGATCGTGAGAGTGAGCGCTCTCGGTAGATGCCATGTGATAGCTTGCAAGAGCAGAAGGAGACAACACATGGCCCAGAGCCAACGGGGTACATTCCTGACCATTTTAGCCTACAGAAAGGTTATATTTTTCTGGAAAATTGATGTGGCAATTTTTAAACCACCTATGTTTTGTCACCATTTGGATTAGCATCACAAGGATTTCTTAGAGGGTGTCTTTTAAGGGTGTCTTCTACCTTAGGTCTTCTCTGGGTTGTTCCGTCGCTAATTCTGCTCGTGAAAATCTGCTTGCACTGTATACGTTGCTGATAGCGCCCATTTCCGCTCTTGAAGCCCTCTGCCTTTCATGACCAAACTCAAGAGGATCTAAGTAAGTGATAAGTACTTCCACGATGCCTACTTTGCTTTTGATTCTTCTGAGTTTCATTCATTGAGTAGCATGCCTGGAGTCAACAGATTCACTATCAATGTGTATGCTCTCTACTGGGCAAGGGCAAGGGATTTCAGTAGCCCTAAATTAACCTCACTGCCATGGTTGCCTCAGGTGCTCCTTGAATTTTATCGGCTCTGGGATCTGACATTGCCTAGAAATGACAAATGTTAATTTAATTGTGATAAACAAGAAACTGTCCTGTATGGCATATGAAGATGGAGAATTTCTGTTTTTAACTCTTTTGAAGAAGGACTTTATCAAAGCATGCAGAAAAGCAGCTCTTTAAAATAGCTTATTAACGAAATATTTTTTTGAAATATTTTTTACAGCTGCCAAGGAAGGGTAAACACCACCCTGGGTGATAAATATTGAAATAAATATTGTTGTAGCAGTATTGTGAGTATTTTTGTAGATACCTGCACAAGTCAAAGCTGGTCAAAAACCAGGAACTAGCTCTACTTAACTTTACCTTAAAAAATATAAAAAAGGTGATTTCTCACTCACCAATGGAAACATGACTGCAGAGACTTGGTTGACTGCTATGGGAAGCTGGTGCTGGATGACACCTTGGTCTATGACAATGAAGGTGACCAGCTCAAAAATGGACCCATCATGACATTGCTGCTCTTGGAGATGTAGGAAGTGGTTGTTTTGGCCTCCTTATTGCAGACAGCCACTTCCCTCAGGAGCACGTTCGCTGCTGTCATGCCGCTGGTGCTACTGGGAATTTGCTTCATTGCCAGGAAGTGGTAAAGGCTGCGGAAGAGGAAGGAGGCTGCCAGAGCTGTTGCAGAGGAACATCTGCTGAACACCAAGGTGGAGCTGCCCAAGGCAGGGAACAGCCAATACTGCAGTATGAGCAATATTAATATCCTGCAGGAAACTGGAGATTCTTCCAAGGTAAGAGGCAAGAAAGTGAAGCAGGTGAACTGGGAAGACAAAGTCCACAGCAATGTGCCTAGTGGGATATAAGGTTAATGCAGTGCATGCTTTTTGTAAAAGTTTTTATAGATTAAAAAAAAAAAAAAAAAGAGAGAAAGCTAAAAGATAAGGACAACTATGCTGATATTTCTCTACATTTCTGTGAAAAATGCTCGACTCACGCTTTGGTTGATGAACATGAGTGCACGGTCTCACACCTCTGCTCGACTGAGCTCCCTCGTCCCACTGCTAGAGCAGTGGCTGCTCTAGCAGGGCCTTGCGAAGGCTGAAGGGAAGGGGGGGCTCCCTTTGCCTCCTGTGCCTGGGCCCATGGACCACTGTGGGGCTCTGCCTGTGTTGGAGCTTGCCAATAACTACGCTGTGTCTGTGGCACTGTGTTTCCTGCACTTTCCTTCTGCCGACGTGTCGTGTTGTGTTTATTCACTGAGACACTGCCTGTGTGAGATAAATACAGTCCAATGCTGTAGTGCTCCAATATGTGATGGGCAGCACCTGCCTTGCTTGTAAAGAAGATATAGCATGGCTAAAGCAAGAGAGTCATGGCTAATCTCACATAAATAAAGCCTTAGGAAAGACTCTTTTAACCTTTTTCAGTCTTTTCTTAAAGCTTTTTACAATTTGGTTTTGAGTAATTTTCTACCTTCCCACTGATTTCAGTTCTGTCTGACTAAAGCAATGCTTCTCTAGGCTTCCAGGTTTGAAAATATAGGATGATTTTAATTCTTCTCTCTTTGTATTTATAAAAAAAAAACAGGAAGGGAAGGAGGTGTAAAATGGATTCCCTTGGTGCAGAAATGAATAATCATGGTGCTTAAAAATGTTCTTTTTAAGAGAACAGACTCGTTAGCATCTAGAAGGTGAAACCCTTTCAATCCTTTCAGTTGTGCAGGTGGATTCTGTGGTTAGATTGGGCCTTATCCTGAATTGGCTGGCCAGGGGAGTGTTGTCTGTCTTTGCTAGGGAGAAAATCCAGGCAGCTGGGTAGGTCTCTCAGCAGCTGAGTCTCCTCGCTGGGAAGCAGCAGAGCAACCGTTTTCCAGAAGCTCTTAGGAGCTTCCCTTCTCTTCCCTGTCCAGGAGGCTACTTGGAAGGAGGATGGCTCCATCAAGTGGGTCTGTGTGGGTGTCCTTGCTGAAGTGCCTGAGCAGAGCTTCTGCACATCTCTGGTGACTGATCCTGTTTGATGCCTCTTCATGCAGCAGTGAGCAGCCTGAATACACATGGTCTTTGTGTCTTCCTTTTCCCTCCGTTTGTTTGCCCGGGAGATCTTTGATGCAGGTTGGTTTGATCTCTCTTGCTGAGCTGAAACTTGCAGTGAGCCAAGCTTCAGAGTGCAACTGTGTCTCTTCTGGCTTCTTTCCCAGGATGGCCTTTTGATGTTTTGAGGGGACCTGCACCCTTTATCTGGAATGCCTTCTCTTTAAATTCCCTTTTTTTTACTCTGCCTGGACCCCTGACTCTTTCCGGCAGGGCAGGTTACTTGCTTTGACCGAAGCACTGGGCAGATGGTCTGCATGTCTTTGACAGTACTGGTCGCTTTTCCCTGGGGGTTGGCCACCTCTGTGCAAGGGTGGCCTTGCAAGTCTGTGCAAGTAGGACTGTTTTAAAGAAGTGACCAATAGTGTGTGGGGAGAGAGAAAGGGTTGGAAAATGCCTCACCTCTGCTTTTCAGGCCCGAGAGAGGCAGCAACCAGAGATCTAGTTTGTAAAGCTGACAAGTCTTAGTAAAATGCCTCAGCTTGCTGGGAAATGAAGCCTGAGAGTCCTGTGGCAGAATGCATGTGCTGAGGAAGGCCAAGGCACATTTAGAATTAAATCTGGCAAGAAATATCAGGGAAAACAAGAGCTTCTACAGATACATCAAGAAAACGAAGACTAGGGGAAATGTGGGCCTGCTGCTGAATGAGGTGGATGCCTTGGTGACAGGATGCAGAGAAGGTGGAGTTATTACATGCCTTCTTTGTTTCAGTCTTTACTGCTAAGGCTGGTCCCCGTGAACTACAGAGCCCAGAGAGAAGAGAGAAAATCAGGAGACAGGAATTCTTGCCCGTGGTTGAAGAGGATTGGGTTAGACGTTATTTAGGCAAACTAGACACCCACAAATCTATGATGTGCCCTGATGGCATGCACTTGTGAGTGCTGAGGAAATTGGCAAGTGTTGTTGCTAAGCCACTCTCTCTCATCTCAAAAGGTCATTGAGAACAGGAGAGGTGCCAGAGGACTGGAAGAAAGCTGATGTCACTCCATTCTTCAAAAAAGGGAAAGAAAGAAGACCCTGGAAACTACAGGCCAGACAGCTTCACCTCCATCCCTGGTAAGGTGATGGAGAAGCTCATCCTAGAGACCATTTCTAGGCATATGAAGGAGAAGAAGGTGATCAGGAGTAGTCAGCATGGATTCTCCGAGGGGAAGGTATGTTTGACCAATCTGATAGCCTTCTACAATGGGATGACTGGCTGGATGGGTGAGGGGAGAGCTGTCTACCTTAACTTCTGCAAGACTTTCGACACCATCTCCCATAAGATCCTCATAGGGAAGATCAGGAAGTGTGGATTGAACGTATGGACAGTAGGGTGGATTATGAACTAGGTGGATGACAGAGCTCAGAAGGTTGTGATAAATGGCGACAAGTCTAGTTGGAGGTCTGTGGCCAGTGGTGTCCCCCAGGGGTCAGTACTAGGCCCAGTGCTGTTCTTGTTATTGATGAATGACTTGGATGAAGTGACAGATTGCACCCTCAGCAAGTTTGCAGGTGTTATAAAGCTGAGTGGAGTAGCTGACACACTGAAGGCTGTGCTGCCATTCAGTGGGACTTGGATAGGTTGGAGAGCCTGGTTGAACCTCATGAGGTTCAGCAAAGGTAAGTGCAGAGTCTGGCACCTGGGGAGGAATAACCCCAAGCAGCAGTACAGATTACGGGTTGACCTGCTGGAAAGCAGCTCTGTAGAGAGGTATTTGGGAGTTCTGGTTGACAACAAGTTGACCATGAGCCAGCAGTGTGCTTTTGTGGCCAAGGAGGACAACGGGATCCTGGCCTGCATTAGGAGGAGCGTTGCCAGCAGGTCGAGGGAGGCCATCTCCCTCTGCTCAGCTCTGGTGATGCCATGCCTGGAATACTATGTGCAGTTCTGGGCTCCCTAGTATAAGAGGGACATGAAACTTCTGGAAAGGGTCCAGCTTAGATCTGTGGAGATGATTAAAGGACTGAATATCATATGAGGAAAGGCAGAGTGAGCTGGGCCTGTGTAGGCTAGAGAAAAGACGATTGAGAGGGCAGAGATGCTCTCTGATGCCTAGAGGTGCGTTATCAATGTGTATAAATACCTGAGGGGAACATGTAAGGAGAATGGGCCCAAATTCTTCTTGGTTGTGGCCAGGGATAGGACAAGGGGTAATGGACACAAATTGAAACACAGGAAGTTTCATCTGCATATGAGAAAGAACTTAACTGTTAAGGTGACAGAGCAGTGGAACAGGCTGCCCAGAGAGGCTGTGGAGTCTCCTTCTCTAGAGATCTACAAAACCTGATTGAATGCACTAGGTGACCCTTCTTGAAAGGGGGGTTGGACTACATCGTCTCTAGAGATCCCTTCCAACCTCAACCATTCTGTGATTCTGTAACATGTAAGGGTGGGCCAGTCTGCCCTTGTACATAGAGGCCAGCACACCCTTACACATAGGCACCCATCTCTACTCACAGGGCATGCCGACCCCTCCTTCTTAGTAGATGCAGAATGGACAGGCATTGATGGGGCTCAGTCTTGAGAGTGAGCACTCGCTGTTGATGCCCTTTGGCTTTCAAGAACCCGAGAGCAGAAGACCACAAATCTGCTCATTTTCTGCAGGCATGCACACCTTTAGCTCAGGGACCTGTGTTGCTCTTGGAAGCACCACATACTATCTACATTTTTCATACTGATAGGCCATGAAGAGTATTCATTTCCTGACATATTGCTAGGGTGCTGTACCCAGAGCTAGCAATCCCTCATTTTACAGAGCAATCCTTCTCCATCTCCAGATGCCTTGAGACCCGTGTATTTCCATACCTACTATGTGCCATGAGTTCTCAGGGACTGACGGGAGCCTTCTGCACCTCTGGCTCACCACAGGCACTGGGGCCTTGTGCTCTCATACCCCTTAGGTTCTTGCAAGCCATTAAAGGGCATCCGCACTGATTGCTTGCCCTCACGATTGGGGCCCATCAATGCCTGTCCAATTCTGCACCCACTGATAGGCTTTCCTATCGACATTTCGTGAATTATTGACATTAGCTGTTTTTCATACCAGAAAGCTGAAACTGATTCCTAGGCAGTTCTGTTGTGGGGTCAGGAATGTGGCCGGAGAGGGATATCTCTGCTTAGTGATTGGTAGTTATACATTCTGTTGTGCTATCTACTGTTTTCCTTGTGGATTTGGAGTCATTGACTGTAAAGGGATTTATGAGTTGTTCTGGTTCCTCCAGGAAGAGGTGCTTTAGGTACCATGAGCAGCAAAGCCTCAAAAAGGAATACCTGCTCAATAGTGTTTTCCCTCCTGAGCTCCTGTTTTAATAAAGCACGGTGAAGTAGAGGAAAACACAAATAGATCATTGGTGGTTATGCTGAAGGCTCAAACTGTACCCAGACAGTAGTGCCATGCTGCTTTACAGATGCTGAGCTATGTCTGTGAGCAAAGGAGAGAACGTATTTGTTACTCATACCCACTCACCTCGTGGGTGAGGCTTTCAGTTTGCTGTGTTACATTTCAGCCAGGCTTTGAAGGTTAGCACTTTTTGTGTGTGTATGTGTGTGCTAGCTATCTTTTTATTTATTTATTTATTTGTTTGTTTGTTGCTAGCACAACAGTGACACCTATAGGGTGCAGAATAAACTCCCAATAATCCAGGAGGAAACAGTCAGTAATGCGACCTGTTTCACCACTTGGACACGCACAACTCTGCGTGGCCAGATGAGATCCACCTGGGGGTTCTGAAGGAGCTGGCAGAAATGCTCACCAAGCCACTCTCCATCATGTATCAGTGGTCTCAATCAACAGGTGAGATCCCAGATGACTGGTGACTGGCCGATGTCATGCCCATGTACAGGAAGGATTGGATGGAAAATCTGGGGAACTGCAGGCCTATCAGCCTGACCTTGGTACGAGCGGAGGTTATGGAGCAGGTCATCTTGAGGGTAATCACAGAACATGTGTGCGACAACCAGGGGACCAGGCCCAGCCAACATGGATTCATGAAAGGCAAGTCCTGCCTCACCCACCTGATGTCCTGTGAGCAGGTGACCCACCTAGTGGATGAGGGAAAGGCTGGGGACCTGGTCTGCTTAGACTTCTGTAAGGACTTTGACACAGTCTCCCACTGCCTTCTCCTGGAGAAGCTGACAGGTCATGGCTTAGACAGGTGGACTCTTCACTGGGCAAAGAACTGGCTGGAGGGCCAGGCCCAGAGAGTGGTAGTGAATGGAGTTAAATTCAGCTGGCAAACGGTCCCACGTGGCATTCCCCAAGGTTCAATGTTGAGACTGGTCCTCAGTATCTTTATCAATGATCTGGATGAGGGAATTGAGTGCACCCTCAGCAAATTTGCAGATTACACCAAGCTGGGAGGAAGAGTAGATCCTGAGGGTAGGAAGGCTCTGCAGAGAGATCTGGACAGGTTGGCTTGATGAACTGCAACCAGTTGTATGAGGATCAACAAGGCAAAGTGCCAGGTCTGGCACGTCAGTCACAGCCAGCCTATGCAGCACTACAGGCTTGGAACAAAGTGACTGGAGAGCTATGCAGCAGAGAAGGATCTGGGAATGCTGGTTGACATCTGTCTGGACATGAGCCAACAGTGTGCCCAGGTGGCCAAGAATGCCAATGACAGTCTGGCTTGTATTAGGAAGAGTATAGCCAGCAGGAGCGGGAAGTGATCATCTCCCTGTGCTCAGTGGGCTGAGGTTGCACCTGGAATACTGTGTTCAGTTTTGGGGCCCTCACTACAAAAAAGAAATGGAGGTGTTGGAATGTGTCCAAAGAAGAGCAACGAAGCTGGTGAAGGGCCTGGAGCACACGCTTTATGAGGAGTGACTGAGGGAGCAGGGTTTGTTTAGTCTGGAGAAGAGGAGGCTCAGGTGAGACCTTATTGCTCTCTATAACTACTTGAAAGGAGATTGTAATGAGGTGGGTGTCAGTCTTTCCTCCAGGATAATTACAGGTAGAACAAGAGGAAATGGCCTCAAATTGCGCCAGGGGTGGTTCAGGTTAGACATTAGGAAGAATTTCTACACTTGAAGAGTAGTCAACATTGGAACAGTCTGCCCAGGGAAGTGATGGAGTAACCATCCCTGGCAGTGTTCAAGAAACGTGAAGATGAGGCGCTTAGGGACATGGTTTAGCAGGTGTGGTGTTGAAGGGTTTATGGTTGGACTGGATGATCTTGAAGGTCTCTTCCAACCATAATGATTCTGTGATTCTATCACTTCAGCCAAGTACTTTGGCTAAAAATGTGCACCCGCATGTGTATGCTTTCATATGCAAACACATCACATCCATGCATACTCATGCAGAAACTGCTAAGGAGACACATAGCTCACTGTCTTTTGTGAAAGCTTTGTTCAGTTGTTTATGCCATTGCTAGCCTGCCCTGGAGTCTACTGCAAGCCCACATGCCCGCTGGCCACTTCACTGACCTCTTGCACTGCTTGTGTTTTGCTGCAGCTGGGGCATGCTGGATCTTCTGTTCCAGTTCCACTCTTTGGAGTCTTCCTGTTCAGGAACACAGGGGACTTTAATCGTACACCCAAATCATAAAGGAGACAAACTTGGCTGGGGTCCTCAGAGGTTCTGGGATTTTGGATTTGGGCCTATCTCTGTAATGTATTATATAGATAAAGATATAGATAGTGCAGATGGAAAAAAGGACATAGATATTCAGCAGTTTTACCATACTCTGGAAGTAGGAACACCTCTAATACCAATGAAAATTAGCATTTTTATACCTCATTCACAAAATTTGTGGGACTTGCTTTAGAACTTTTTTTTTTTCATTGTTGGTCAAGAAGATATATCTCCTTTTTCTTTTCACTAATACTGCATTTTCCATGATTTTTTTTTTTTACAACCTATAATAATCTACAACTAATATTTTCTATAAATCAACAGCTTCTTTTCTGCCCCATCTTCACAGTTCCTGTCATTAGACTGGTGAATGCCTTTTCTAGTAAACACAGAAATTCCGGTAATGGGATTGTTCCCTGACTGAGTGATTTAGAATTCATTCATGCCCTGTCATGCGTTCACACACACACATGCATGCACACACACATGCAGACACATAGGCAGTATAATTTATAGTTAGAGATGAACCACATTGCAAAATTCAGCACCAGGTATGGTTTAGATTACTTTCTTCCCTTGCCTCAGGTAGATTATGAAACACAGTCTTAGATGAGCTGTGCTCAAGTGATAGAACCAGAAAAAAATTATTTTTGTTAAATTAAACAGGGCCTTTGTCTTGCCTTTGACTCCACTGAGACAAAACTTTTTTCCTTCTAAGAAATAGGAGCAGAAGCAAAGTCCTGTGCAAATATGAAAGGATTATTACACAGAGAGCTCTTCTGGGGAGCAGGGAATTGTTTGCTGCTGGTGTTCACAATGGCTTTGTCTTCTGCAAATGTTATTCTGATTAAAAAATGGCTCATATAAATGGTTATGGAGTGAATCAGTACATATTTTCAAGAATATTTGGAATTAATGTATTTGCTATGATTTCTGCCTGCTGACAGTTATGACACCTCTATTTTTGCAGAGGACCTTTTCATCTCTTTATGGCAGTCTCTGGACGCCACTGGACACTTTTTTTTTTCCCAGTGAGGAAAGCTGCATTCTTCAGCACACACATGCACATTGGTGTGTGAATATCAGCATCATATAGTTATGCATGTGTATAACTAGAATTTAACAGGATGAAACAAGGGCATATCTATATGGTGCATATACCAGACTCCCATCTTCTCCTTGTCAGCTCCCAGTCAACACAAAAATCAATTCCCGGGACCCAAGATAACATTTTCCCCATTTAACATGTATCTATAAGGTGAATTCCACGAGGGGGAGCTAGAAAACAATCTTTCACTAAGCAGGCTATTAAAACTTTTAAAGAATAAAGTGGCAGATGTATTACATGTTTTTCTTATCAACCAGAATTGATGGCTGAGTTGCTGGTGTATAAAGTCTTCCGCTATGATGACTCTTTGTTGTATGGGAACATCAAGTCATGCTTCAAGGCCTTGTAAAGATTGGCAAAAGATTCAGCCCAAATGTCCTTCTGGTGCCCCTGCGATTGAGCAGCTCTGTAGGCTGTGTAGACCATGGTCAGCACTGTCCTTTCAAAGTCTTCTTTCTTGAGGACCCTCGGGTAGGTGGACAGCCTGCTACTCAGCCTGCGGATCTCTGTGATGCTCTTGGGAATAACCTCATTGCAGATGGTGTCAAACTCAGCCGCCTTCCTCAGTGAAGCCAGCTCCTCGTCTTTGATGGAGATTCTCTGACTCTTGTCAATGTCAAGCTCAGCTAAAAGAAACTGGTACAAAATCAGAATACAGAAAGCTATTTATTTTCTTCAGGAGAATCTGGGCAGATTAAATGTGAATTCATGACATGTCTTTAGGTCTTTGCTTTAGTCAAAAGCAAAGACTACTTTTGTCAAAAGTAGACAAACCTCTCATAGCATTGACTGTGTGTCATACCAGAAAGTCTCTATGTAAATATTGCAGTCAGTTCTGAGTTGCTTACCTGGGAGAATTAGAGACACGTTATGGGCAAGGCAAGAAGAGGGAAGAGCAGTTGCTCTTCTGTTATTTAGAGCAGGTAGGTACTGCTGTTGGTGCCGCATGGGAATTAGAGCAATCAGGGATAGCAGTTTATCTGGGAAACGCCATATCCCACCCCATCCTCCACCCCTCTCCCACTAAGGAATTGCAAGAGTGCTTTGGCTGTCTGTAAGAGAACACATTTGCTGGCATTTGGCTTCTCAGCTGACATGCCCTGCTTGGATCCCAGACATCTCAGTGTGGGGAACAGATAGATTTGGCATGGTTACTGTCTTCAGATGGGCTGTTTTCCCTTAGCTAACAGTGTGAAACTATTCCAGATTCCATACGGTCTGTATACACCTGCAGTCTCTACTGGTGTGGAAGTCGAACTTGGACCATTTTTCAGTGAAAATGCCATGCCCTAAAAATTACTCTGCAATAACTGATAGTGGTGGCTTTGATAATTTGTTCAGTTGATTTGGGACTGAAACTTGGATCAAAGGATTTAAATGCATTGTGTTGTAATGCATAATTGTTCCGGAAGTTACTTCCAATGGAGAGCCACTGGCTCCGCTTTTCGCTTTGCGTGTTTGATCAGCTAGAGCTCATGCTTGCTCTAGTTTGCTCAAATATGCCAGGCTACTTTCTTCTTTATGCGCTAAAAGAGGTGAGTTTGGCATATATATGTCTAGTCTTTCCCTTTGGATGAACTACTAAACCATCAACAACAGGTTTATGGCTGGGATAACTAAAGATAGCATAGAAAAAGATAATGCATAGGCTCAGTACAGAGGTAACCCAGTCTTGGTTAGGGCTTGAGATACTGTTTACTCCCATATACTGTACCTCATAAAGCAGGACCACGTCTTCCAGTGAGTTTTGTAGCACTGGATTAAGAAAGGAGGCTGAAGACCTCTTCAGTCGTTGAGCAGCTGGGAAAAGCATAGCTGGAAAAAAACAATGGGAAAAGAGAAGTGTCATAGTGTGCCCAACACTGAAAATGGCAAGGACTTTTTCTGTAATAGATTCAACCAAATAACTGCCTGCTGTAAAAATTTGCTGCAAAACATGACTTCTCCTTGTAAATGTAAATAAAATGGACCTCATGGACTGCCTTGACAGTAATATGCTATGGAAAGAGAACAGTTGTTTGCCCTGTACCTTTATAATGTCTAACACAGCAAGGTTATAATCCAGGCCTGGGATTGAGATGTAGCCACAGTATAATGAATAATAATTATAACTGCAGTATAACAAAGCCTGACATGTATGTCTTAGTCTTGACTCATGGCCAGGGGAGAGAATCTGCAAGGGGGATCAGTACTGATCCTACATAAACCTACTGTTTTTTGGTCCATTCTGCCTTGATACACTTCTAAGACCCTGCATTTCTCCTAATTACAGGTATCTGTGAGTTGATCTCTCATTAGCTGATAGAGAGACCTCTTCTCCAGAGAGGAGATCACCTTTCCTATCCTGATCATATGTATCTGGAAAGAGTGATTCACTCTTAGGGGATACCTATGTCTCTTCATTGACTGTTGAGTGAACCTCTGACCAGCTTAGGCAAGACAGCTAAAGCAGATGAGGTGAATCCCAGTCTCTTATGACTTAAATGCTACACAGACTAATCGATAAATATCACTCAGTCTAGCATAGTCAGGTATTTATTCACTGCAGTGAGGTAGGAGGTCTGTGGTATTGTGGGCTTGAACATTCAGGAGTATAGGAGACATCTGATGATGCATAACAGATCATCTGAGTGCTTTGAGTTATTATAATTACTCCTTAGGAATTGTAAATTCCTTCTGGAGTAGAGAAAAAGGCTGTTTTATTTAATGTTATGTGTATATAAATGGATGTAGATAGTCTGGAGTTCTTTTTTTTTTTCCCTAATGTCTGAAAAGAGGGATTTTTAAAAGCTGTGCCTATTAGTTCATTTTATCTTAAACTTCACTTCTTCACTTTAATTATTGTTCCACATTGCAGAACTTGGAAAATAGTTTAAAAAGTGAGGGAAAAAAAGCCTCATAATTCTACAATTATGAGTAACATTTATCTCAACATGTTGGTTTATTTCTGAATTTCTGAAAAAATCATGCCACAATTTATCTACCAGATTTGCTTTCCATAAAATATTTCTAAATAGTTCAATTTTGTTTTGTTTTTCTGAAGTTCTTGCTATGAATTTTGCTTATTGCTTGTAGAAAACCTGAAGGTTATTTAAAAGTCTCTCTGTCAGATATGCATTTTTTTTTTCTGGAGCACCTGTAATTGTTTTATAGAAAACCACACATTTCCTCGGACAATTTTTATCTTTGCTTACCCAAGCAGATCGCAAATATGTAGTTCCTTCTAGACTGTGTTGCCTCAATGCAGTCCTGTTTCCTGGGCCCTTGCCAACAGTTGACTTTAATAAAGTTTGATTGTTCATGATATTTAACTTTTGGGTGATGTAAGAAGAAGGAAACCAAGCACCAAGAGATTTAGTTAATTAGGATCTTTACTATTTGTCATAAGGAAAATTAATTATGATAATACCTGGTATAAAGTGCTTGACCTAGCAAATGGTATTTTGACCTTGAATTAATTAGGGAATATAATATAGGTACACGAGCTTGTTGAATTGCAATCTGCGTATTGAAACTGGGTACTTCAGCAGTGTGTGCCAGGCATTTTGGTATGACACCTACAGAGCTAGCTTTTACATTTTGAATCCACATGATTTTAGATTAATACTTGTTTAAAAAATGGAATAGTGTTGGCAGAATATGTGACTGAGAGCCTGAAGAACTAAATGCATCAAATAAGGCACCTGACATGTTGAAAAGGACTTGCTTTCTGCTATAGCTTTTCTCCAGCTTGATGCCTTTATCGTCTGGCCAAGCTAAGAAGATGATGAGTTTGGAAAGGTCACAAGTCACCTGCAGGCTCTTCTGATGAGAGTGTTGGGGTTCATGCCATCAGTGAGGATGTCAGTAAGATCTTGTCCATTTGCTCCTATGTAGTAACCGTTCAAAGGAGCACCAGAGGGCAGAGCTGATCCAAGGGACAGGCATCTCCATTTCTCAGTATACCCTGTCCAAGTAATATGCCCTGCAAGTAACACCTTCTGGAGCCCTTCTTATCACCTTCCTGATGTTGGAGAAGGGAACTCAGCACTGCTACAGCCTGTTTTCAACCCTTACAAATGTGGCTGGTCATCAGCAAGCAGATGCTATCGCTTGTTTTGTGCTGCTACTTTACTTCTGGTGCTCATTCCTCTTGCTTAAAGCTTTGCTGAGGCCGAATGGAGCTATGCTATCTTTTGCTCTTGGTAGTTGGAAATGCAATTGAATGCACTTGAAACTTCGAGTACTAATTGTTGAGTAATTTGAATTTGTATTACTAGGAAATTGAAGGTCTTAAACAACTTGCAGAAATCAAATCCATAAGGATGATGATTCATTTTTATCTCTTTTAGATACCCTTTCGATGGAAACAGCCTCTGGATGCAGAATACCTACACATATGCAAATGGTTTGCACCTCACAACTTTCCTGAGCCCTGGAAGAGATGTCTGTGGTATCTTGAATCACTCTTGTCATGCTGATCACTCTTAGCTTTTATGCCATGTGTAAATTAGTTGCTATAACAAAATAGGTATGTAAATTTAGCACAAAAGCTGTGAGAAATGGGATTACAGTCAGGCTCTGCATTTGGAAACCATAATTTCTTCTTGAAACTCTTCTTATGACCTTACGTCCTCCCACATTTATTTCTAGCTCTGATATGAGCTAGCGTACAATATAGAAGAAAAACACAGCAGTATTTATCATCTCTTTCCCATTTTCTTCCCTAAGGGAATTTCCTGTGACACTACTAATTAATTATTTTATAGGAAGACATGAAGCAAGTTGCATTTTATAGGGTTGATGTAGCTGTTTCATTTCAACAGAAGTAACTGTTAATGTCTGGAGAGAACAGATCCAGGGATCCATACTGACAGAGGGTGCTCACTCTCTAGTGTTCGCTGAAGCCAGTGGAGATATACCTATAAACTTATTGTTTTTACTTCTGTTACAAGTAAAACTTGAAGCAAGAAGTTTCAAGAGACCTCTGACTGAGATCTGGTACTTCCCTGATAAGAACTGGGCAGTCTCATAATTAAAAGCTTATGATTTACCAAGATGAGGTAGAAAATATAAGGCTTTCAGTACCCTCACTGGAAACAATTTCTGTTTTATGTCTATGCATTACCAAATTCATTGTCCTCCAAATCCCTTCTTCAGAGAAATCCTAGGAGCACCCCCGATCTAATTACCCTTGCTGCCCACAGAGGCATCAGGATGGGCAGCAGATGAGCACAGTGTGCTTGAATAAACTGGTCATCATCCTGGTCACCTGCTTGATCCAGAATGCCCATGGCGCCCATGAGCACGCCACATCTGTCTGAAGCTGCTGATTAGTCAAGGTGTCCAGTCATGAAGATGGCTTAAAAATGCCCCTCTAACTACAGTAAAAAAATGTAGACATTTCCTTCACTGCTAGATTACTCCCTGCTAGAGCCCAGCAGCTCCATCAAATGTATGCTGACTCAATTCTGGTTCTCTTTTTGAGCAAAAGCTGCAATAGCTTTTGCCATAATATTGGCTTGCATCTATTTAGCTCATTACAGCTTATAAATTACTTTCTTGTTCAAATGTAATGTCAACTATGAAGCTGACAATAGCTTTATTTGAAAGCTGTTTTCATCCTTTTGAAGAACTGAGCCAGAATTTTCTGGACCTCATTATGCAAATGATAAACGTTTGTCATGCTCTTCCACATTTTTTATGTAGTTTCACTGGTGAGGAGATAAATGCTTGGTTTTGTTTTCCAGTCCACACTCCTGCTCCTCATGTATCATTCCCAGTTTCCAACTATGATTTGCTTGCACAGTAAATACAGAACATCGCTGCAGAAGTACTGAATTATTTGATTATTTGTGCATCATCGATGCCCTCTTTCTCCTTTGCCAAAGTGTCAAGCCAAGAGCATGAATCAGTGATGTCCATCACTCCAAACTGTCTACTTCTGCTGTCAGAACAACTTCCCAAGGCTTCAGGACAGAAATTTGATGTAATTAGAACCATGACTCAATAAAAACTGTTTTGTTTCGCTTCAGGGCCATGGGAAAAGGCCATAGACAGGAGGGGCATAGAACTCAAATGGCCTGTGAGTATAAACTCCTGATTCTCTGCAAGCAGAGCGAAGGACATACACCTGTTGGGGCAGAAACATGGTATCTGTCCAGCTAGAGCTGACCAATGAGTCAGATTCAGTCTAAAGGCTGCCAGTTGTGTCACTCTGTCTTAAACATTTGGGCCTGAGTATGAAGAAATGAAAGAAAATCGTTTGTTTGAGCCTCATGACTTTTTGAGACAAGCCCCTTATTTCTGAGACTATGGAGCAGGGAATTGTTGCACAGGCAGCAGCAGCTCTCATTCAGTCAACTCCTTTATGTACTTTTTGAACGCTCAACTGGGATTCATAGGGCTCTGCAAAACCATAATCATCCCAAACCACCCTAAGTACCTGTTAAAGCAAGTTCACAATTACCCTGTAGTAGTAAGAAACAGCTATGGGCTCAGCAGAGTGTCTAGCTTAGTCTTTCACAGGAAAATTTTTCCTTTCTTCCTCAATGCTTTTGAAGTTATGACTGCTAAAACTCAACAGAAGTTAATGCGTCCTGTATTATAATGAGAACTTTTTTTCCCTGTTGGTTTTATTTTTAATACTAAAGTAGAGAATAAAAGTGATTACTATAGAGTAGATGCTCACTGCTGTGAGTGTGTGGATGGAAAGGAATATCCCTGTTGCCCTCTGCGTGAGAGGAAATGAAAACGTGAAAAAAAAAAGTTCGTTGTTCATGAAGATATGATGACACATGCAAAAGATTTCTTCTGTAAACATCTTGGCTATATTTTTGTTCTGTCCTATAACACATCCAGGGAAATACAGGAGTTGAATTTTATTGTAAGTGCTGTGACGTTTTTCTGAACTAAAAATCAGTAACCGTTATAATGCCCTGTAAGAACTGTGATTGAGCCAGGCTGCACTGCAGAAAAGGCCAGGATATGTCTCAGCTAGCATACCCCTGAAGAATTTTTTGTTTAATATTCCTGTTTGATCACCTTATTTATGAGGATTTTCTTTCAGATTGGGAATATATTTTCCGTAAAGAACTTTATTTCTGCAAGATGACTCTTCCGTGGGTCTTTTTGCTGAGTAGTTCCATTGCTAGAGTAACAATGCACTATCTTGGATTTAGTGCCTCAGGCTAACTGTGAAATACCTGTCCTTACCAGTCCTGAAGTCACTCAAAGTCACTAAAAATTTTGCCGCTCCAAAAAAATACCTGCTTTGCATCTGCAGCAGATGTTGCTATCAGAAGCAGTGCTTCCTGCAGAGTAGAATGATGTTGCTCTATGAGAGGTGGGTTTTGGGCAGTGAAAGCCTAACATAGTCCACATAAAAATGTAATGTTAATATGTGAAGAGCAAGTTTATATGAAGTAATCCCACACTCCTTCATTTTTGTCCTGCACTTGCCTTGTCCCCAGAAAGATGAACATACAGCAGTTGTGTAAGGTGTTTATACTCCTCTGTGTTGCAATTGCTGCCATGTCTAGGTGTAAAATTTGCCAGAGGGACAGAAATGGAGTGCCATCAGCCATAGCTTCCTTTTACTTACTTACATTTTGCCTTCTATCACAAAATTGCTACATTTGAAAGCATCAAACAGCTTGGTAAAGAAATGGAGAAGTAAGAGAACCTGGAGGAAGAACAAGAGGGACAGAAATAAGGGAACCATGCGTAAAAGTTTTGAAAGAAAAAAATCGTGGTGCTATAGGCTGGTTTCTGTAACCTTTATCCTGCACTGTAGTTACAGAAGTAGCAACCCTGACAACGTGCTATGCAAAGCCTTGTGCATTCCAGCCTTAATGCTTTAAAATCTGTATTACTGGGAGATGAAATCCCAATGCTGTTTAAGAGAATAGAGCAATGAGATGGAAAAGACATTTTAATTACAAATTAATATGAACTAGCACATTTTTAAAAGCTGCTACCAAGAGAATTTGCTTCTTTGTACTTTTAGCCCCATATTTTTGATATCTTAGCTCCTAAATGTAAACTTAATAGTGGCAATGATCTCTCTCCATTCCTGCCTGATGGCCAGAAGTGAGAACAGGCACTTGTTTTTTCTTTAGTCATAAAAAGAATGGTTAAATTAAATAATTTGAGAAGACGTGACTGGACTTAACTGGTCTCAGAATGGTCTGAGACCAGTTAAAATGGTCTTAGAATTTATTAGTCAAATGAAATTTCCATCCTGCAACATTTTTAACTTTGCTATATTATTTATTCTTCTTTGGCCGTAAAGATGGGTTCTTCACCTGAAATTATTAATGCTCACCAAAAAAGACAAAAAAAAAAAAAAAAAAGCCCATCAGGAGAGGGCTTTAACATGCTGAACTAGGCTGACACATGAGCTATAGAAAAAAAAATACTGCGAAACTGAAAGGACGGAGAAGTTAAATATATTGCTGCCCTTCAACTTAATGACATGTTACTAGGAACTGAGAAAGGCTATGGTGATTACTATAGGAAAAAAAGTGCATTAGTAATGAAAGAGAATATCATTCCTATTCCTCAGATCTAACACAGGTACCAAGCAATGTTAATAACATAGAAAATTTCAGGCAGAGGAAGGAACTGAACTAACACATCCCTGCATTCAGTGCAGAGCTACCTTCCCTGTCTGTGACACATTGCTCATGAGAACTCGTCTCCAAGGTCTCCTAATACTGGAAAACACAAAGCACTCCTGAAATAATTAAGCATGTCTGAAACTGTTTCTTGCAACTAAACAAATGAAGGAATATAATGATGATCCAATGTCCCTCCATTTTTCCCAGATATGAGCAGAGCAGAAAGAAGGGCATGAAGAAATGCATCTGGCTTTTGGTGTTTCAGTACGAGTTCATCACGGAGCTGATTGGGAGGGACACTCAAAGCAGAATTAAGAGAGTAATTCTAGAGAGTGATTCTTCTGACAAACAATGGAGAGGGAACAATGGAATCAGGCTTGTGCTACAAAGGAATAGAACAGAGTTGCAGCAGCTCACAAAGGTGTATGCATTGTGCTATTGCATCTCTGAAAGGAAAACCCTTCTGAATCACTCTCTCCTTCAAAGTCTCTGCCGTTTTTATATTAACATCATAGAGTACTCACTCAGTTGCAAGCAGCAAGTCTCCCTTTTAGGAAGGAAAAAAAAAGGGGTGGGCCTGAACCCTGCATCAGTTCTCAGGTAAGTATTTGTGCGGGGATGAGATAGTGAGTACAGAGGAGAGGCATGGACTAGTGAGCAGGATCATTTTATATTTTCTTGTGCTTTCTTTTTTTCACACAGGTTTCCTTGTTTTCCTGACAGACAAAGGTGACAACACAGCTCGGGTTTTGCTGAAGCTGACTTAATCAGAGCTGCAAGTCCCACATGTGCCCCCTAGTCATGCTTTCCTTTCTTCCCTTCAGCTTTGTGTGGCCGTATAGTCAGCCAAGCCAGGATCTGGCTGGTCATGAATGAAGGGAAAAGCAAACAAACAAAAACAACCTCAAATTTCAACTGCCTCATTCCCTGCCACAGTTAACCAGTCAGTAGCTTTCCTCAACAAAAGGAACTCCCAGTGTAAGCGTGGTCTGCGTGCTCATAGGTCATTTGGTGATGATTCCAGTCTTGGATGACTTAACGATGGAAGGCAACCTGGGTTAGGAAAAATGTTAAAACCATTCCTCATGATAACACATGTTTTAATCTAAGCACCAAGCTCATGAACTCATTTCTGCGGATGGCCACATGAGCTACCGTGTTTCTTACAGAAGCCAAAGGGGAGCGTACACCCTAATTGCCCTAATTGCCAATCATTTCTTTCCATTCAATGTTTGCACCTCTTGAACTTTTAACAGTTAAACAGTTCAACGGTTAATTCAATTAGCACAAAGAATATCTAAATATTTTTCCAAGACTGAATGCTGAGGAATAAATCAAAGGTCAAATATGAACCACAGATTTAGCAGAGAGCAGTATGGATTTTCTTTCATAAATTCCACGCTGTATTTCACATTCTTCAGTGCAAATATGTACCGTTGTTGTTGACAAGTTCCATAAAACATCCTTTCAGAGAATGCCGTGCACATTAACTAAGCAGCCGATATTAAGTAGATTTAGAAACTTTTTTTGAAATTAGCTTGCATTTTATCTTGGGGGATTGACAGATTCCTACTACCTGCTAGCAAGGGAATTAGTGGATTTCCATCTCTTGACATTGTCCAGTTCAACCTGCAAGTCTTTTCAGAAGATGGGCTCAGTGAAACACAATCTAATGGATCTATTCAGAAAGGCACTCTATGGAATTCTATGCAGGTGGCCAAAGTGAAAGATATATGGGTTTTCTAACTTTAAACCTATGACCATAGAACCTTTAGATTATGAGAAATAGGGGAAGATTCTTACTGCTGATGATTAAGTTGCCCTGTGGTGAATCACTCTTTAGGAACTGTCCCACTGATATTGTGGAGTTATCGTCTGCAGTCAGGAAAAACAGAAAAAATTATGGGAGCCCTGAAATTACTCACGTAAGCCTTTTGTGAATAGTTTCAAATAGCAAATAAATGGTGTGTCAGTAGATCAGGAAACTGCTATTGAGCTGTTAACAAACCATATATTTTTTCACTGGGTATGAGCTGCTCACTCACATACAACTGCACACATGGGAAATGACAAACTTGTTCTAACTAATTAGTTATCAATAACTGCAGCTCAAAGCTGAGGAGGGATAAGGATTAGATTGTTCAATTTCCTCCCTCAGATCCAGAAAAAACACAAAACTGTCCTCATGTTCTTTCTAAATCCCCATCCAAATGCAAATAAACTGGTAAGAGAACGATACACAAATCCCACTCGCCTGCTTCCTTTACTCTGAAGTTTCTCTCAGAAATAAGGAAAGCCCAGCTGCCTTTCCAGTTGTTCATTGAGCTGCAGATGTCAGTGCACCTGCTGCTGGCTCTCCTAATGACATGAAGATGTGCTGGACGCAGGAAGTGTGTAAATCAGCCTTGTCATTGGACAAGCAAGGGGATAGTGAGTCCTTTTCGTGAGGAAGTGAATTATTTCTGGAAGCAATGTCTTTTCAAAGCATGGCATATTTCCAAGTGTTGACGATAAAGGCAAGAAAACAGAGGTAGCAACTAAGAGCTGAAAACAGATTTGGATGTTTCTGAACCAATCTTGTACAGCTATTTGGCCAATGGAGGAGAAAATCCCTGTGTACTCCAGGGTACTCCAGACTCCTCATGTCTCTCTTGCAGTGATGAGAGAAGGTGATTATTCTGGCAAACTTTCATCAAAACTGAGCGCATGATTAGGCCCCATTGTGTTAGGTTCTACATTTGCATGAAAATGTTATTAATAAATTAACATAACTCAAATATAATTGTCCATTAAATCTAACTGACAGATTTCAATGTGTGCAGATGTAGTAGTGGGCCAAAGGAATTTCATCAACCTTTGTGATATTGCCAGAAACCTTTCAAAGAAGTCTGAAGATTTAATGCAAAATGGATTGTTTTTACAGCTGCCATCCTCAGCTCCATACACACATATGGGATTTCCATTTTACAGACTCCTCTTCCCACTACCTCTTCATATTGCACAATCTGTTAAAATTTGAGTATTCCTAGATCTTTCAGGTTTCACAATTGGCTGAAGTAAAGCTGAGGCTGAGGTACAACTGGAATCACCATTAAATACAGAAAGATCTGCCAGAATTTTGAGTGTTACAGACTGTTAAAGGCAGCTGCACACCGTGGTTGAGATCCTCAGATGACCTGAGCTGACACTACCAGCCCTGTGATGCTGCTTTTTGGGCAGCCTGGTCACAGAGATCCCCTGTGCTGTGAAATGCCTGCTCAGTGTCAGTCTTAATAAGATAGTTAGATTCAGACTTCCCAAAATCTTCAATATCTTCAAAATCTTCAAAATCAACAACATAATCTGAATGTGTTTTCTCCTAATGGAGAGATTCTGAAAAGTATGAAATAACCACAATTTCTATTGACATTGATGAAAATCTAAAACTCAACATCTTCAATTCCTCCAGTTACTGTCCCCTACGGATGCCACCTCGCAATGGCTCTCAGCCCAGGAAGACTCTGCCAATTTATTCTAGTGGGGTTGGTTCAGCGTGGCCTCTTTTTTCCATACAGTTGCCTCTCCTGGAGTCTTTTGAGCTGAGCTTGTAAAATGGATTTTGTCTTCCAGGAAAACAGCCTAAGTAAATGTTTACGGGGAAAAAATGCTAGTGACATCATAACTAACTCAGGAAAGCTGAATTTGGAGAAAGGGAAGTAGGCTTGATTTCCAGTGAAAATCTGTAGCATGCATCTGACTGAAAGCAACTGGCAACATTTCTCTGGTTTAACTCCTTCGTATGTGGGAACTGATAAAGAGGAATGCTTTAGGTCTGTGCAGAAGCACTTTAGATAAGCTGCTGTGTTACTCACAGTATAAAAGGAAATCTGTTTTTCCTGAATTTGGATTTTTTTTTCTCAGAAATTTGAACATCTTTTACTTTTCATAGTGAAAGATGCTTACTTGAAAAAGGCTTTACCTGTGTGTATAGACTGAGTGGGTTGTCTGTATAGGCTGCTAGTGAAACAAATCAGGTCAATCTGGCATCTATTTTTTTGCCTCTAGAAGAGTATTCTTTATGAAAACTAGACTTCATAATGTGGTAAGATTGCATGGCACTTCTTTCTCACATTGGTGGTAATAATGACAGAGATCACCTAATTATATAACAAACCAACCCATTTTAGGAGTAGAGTGACATTTAGTGTGACCACAAGATGAGTTAGGGACTACTTATTCCCGTACTGGCTAGTGGCTGCGATCTTTAAGTTCTGGATACTCATAGATAATCAGTGTGAAGCAGAAATCAAACTAGTTTTTTCATGACTGAACTTCTCGGATGTAAAGTGTTACAGAAAGATGCTAAGTGCGAAGTGCTACAGCTTTTTGTGAAAAGGTCACTCAGAAAATGATCTACTTTTAAATAATGTATGCAGCGTTTTGTCAACAAAAGCACTCATAAGGAAATGCATTGGGTTTGGCAAAGATAGAAGTAAAAAGAGGATTTAACACACAAGGCCAGTGGGTTGCATTTTCCTCACTGATAAATTTGTGGCAGTGGGGACTGTGTTTTTCACATCGATGATGCTGTTCATATTTTCCTTTGGGTGATATATATAAATCTGTTGATCTGCTCTGGATTTTGTGTCAGCTGGACCATGTTTCTGTGAAAACCATGTTAAAAAAATAGGGCTTAAAAAGGTAAAGGATAAAAGGCTGTGTGCTGGATTGATGGTACATAGCGTATGCACCTAGTGATTCAGGGTTTGAAGAGCATCCAGAAAATCTCAGCAAACTTTCTAACAGCCTGCTACCTAAAAACAATTTCTGGATAGAAAAGGAGAGAAATATAATTTCTTAGGGTGCCCCTAAGTATTAGTACTAGACAGCTTCCCTAAATACTGACAACTTCTTTAACTTTTGGAGGCCACAGCGTTTTCCTGAGGTGAAGATATACACCGTAAGTCCCTGACCCATGCGATTACCCTGCTTGTGACTGGCTCATCACTCTAGGCCCAAGGATGAACACCAAAAGCCCTTTTCAGCTGCGTTTGTGGCGTTTGTTCCCTGTGTCCCTAGAGAAGAGAAATCCCTCTGTACCCCTTATGTTGAGCTTTCAGACCTCAGTGAAGCAGGAGCTGCCTTCCCCCTGTTCAGCGGGGCTGGTTTTAGGGAGGGACAGAGTACAACAGGAGATCCATGGGTTTTGCATAAGGAAGCAGGGGGGTTAGGTAAGGCAGGCAAGAGCACCCAGCCTGGGCATGTAGGGGGATTTTGGCTGTTCATTGATCTTGATGCTGCAGAGAAGACAGCTGGGGTCTGTGGTTCCCTCATCAAAACCAGGACCGTCTGAGCTGATTTTCAGCACCGTGTGGACTGTTCATTTCGTCCTGGCTTCTGTCAGACAGTCTGTGTGGAAATGAGCCCGTATTATCTTTTTTTGTTTTGTTATGTTTTCTGCTAGAAACCTCAAACTGAAAGTAATTTACTAGTCTTGGTGACTTGTATCTAATTCCTGTTATAGGGCACCCGAATTGGAAAATAATCTGTCTTTTTGCATCTTTGTAAGGACTCCAATGTGCTTAAGACTTGCTAAGCTGAGTAGAAAAACAAACTAAGTCAATCCTTTTGAGCTTTCTTAAACAAACAAATGAAAATGGTGGGGAAAAGCAATAAAACAAGCTGTATATATTTCTTAATATCACTGGACTTACTGGAAGATTTCCAAGACTTTCTGCCAAATTAGCAACACAATCCACAAAACCAGAAGTTGCTGTGACTGTGATAAATGACTGTTTTCACTTAAACATGCTGTACCATATAAGGATGTTTACAAGTAGTTTTTAACTGGAAATAGAATCTGTTCAACAGAAAAATACCAGTAAATAAATGTGAAGCATGCGTTAAATACCTTTTGTTTTAGAAGGGCTTAAGACAGAAACAGTTCCCTCAGACAAAAAAACTGTATTCAATAAATAAACAAATTCAAGAAGCAATTACTTTGTGTCTCTCCAGAATCAGACCAGGCATAAACAAAAAATATTATCTCATGGCTCTGAAAATTACAAAAATCAGGGAGGAAAATGAGGCCTTGCAGAAACTGATCCATCTCCTCCTCCTAGGAGTGAACTGGGAAAAAATAGAGACCTATGAAGCTGAAGTCCTGTTACTGTGACTGATGTTAATGTGTGTTAATGTAAAGTATGACGAGTAATGCTGTAATCCCACAACAGGGTAAAAGCGACAGTTTCTTACAGTTTCAGTAAGAATAGAAAGAAAAACAAAACAAAATAAAATAAACACTCCATTTCCTTGACACTGAAATGAAGAAGGTTTTTTTTTTGTACCTACAACCTACATACCTCAGAGAAGTCAGGGAGAAGCAAGAGAAGAGGTGGGCAGAAAACTGGACACATTTCTGATTCAGTAGCGGTAACTTTACACCGTGACCATTGGTGACTTGACAAGACTGATATATCTCATCATCATGGAGTGTTGAGTGGCTGGTGGCAACAGGGAACAAAAGAGAGTCTTGCTTACATGAGAAGTAGAAGCAGATGAGAACTGGCACTGCCAGCTCCAAAGATATGTAGCCTTCCCAGGAGCTTGAGATGGTGAGGGTGAAGACCAGCACTGACAGGTGGGCATCTTCTGAACAGCAGGTTCTGATGGGAATGCATAGTACACTGACAGGATGCTACCCTTATCTTAAATATATGTGTGCTTTAATCTGTCCCATCCACTGGTCATATTTGGTCTCTCTCTCTCTCAGCTTAAGTTTGGTGCAGTTTACTTTCTTCACAGCTGACCAAATCTAACCCAATTCTGCTTCCTCACTACCATGAAAGCAGGGGGGTAGTGCAGGCATCCCAGGAGACCTTGTGCACTTGCATCTTCAATCTGAGAATGCAGCAAGAGGACACAGAATCTCCCTTCTGGTGCCAATTTCCTTTTACATAACTTTTGAGCTTTGAAGAACACATTTTTCTCTTTTCAGCAACTTTTTCAGCTGCCCACCTGGCTCCTCCTGAGATGAAACTCACTGCGTTTGGAGTCCGGCTCCTGCCTGATGACCTGGATCACTGCGGCCAGGGAGGAATTTCTAAAGGACGAGTGGAATGTGTGCTGATCTCAGGGGAACTGCAAGCTGCCAAGCATGACTGGCGTGCCAGGCCAGGAGAGGTCCCACATACGCTTTCACCAGAAGAAAGGAATGCTGCTGAAAACTGGGAATAGTGGATCTTGTTTAACTCTGCTCTTTTCCTCCTCATCTGCTGCTGCTTTGTCTCAAGTCCAGCACTGAACTCTGCCTGCCAGAAGCACAGTGATAACGAAGCAGGAAAAGCAGGGCTGTTGCAGCAGCCATGAAATCTTAGAGGCTATAGAAAAAGACTAGTTGCTAGGATTAAGTCACTAAGTAGAGCCATGGCCTGTAGTGTAGACTGAAGCTAGTTTACCAGGTCCGAATGAACAAATATGCTGTGAAGGACGTACCGTAATGCTGACATAGCAATAGTCGAATAAAACAGGGTAGTGAGAGACACAGGGAGAATAGAAGCATGCAGGATCTCTTCGTTTGCTTTCTTTCCCTCTGGCGAAAATTCCCTCTGGGAGTGAAAACACCATAAATGCCTGCCCCCCCCCGCCCCCATGGACTTCTGTCTGTGCATCTCTTGAGAAATGTGCTATCTGCAGCCTATCTTCACTGGATGCTTTTTCTTTCAGATGTCCTGATACATTTTCTTTTCCCCTTCCCACAATTATCTATCCACAAACTTCACCCAAACCAAAGACACTTTGCTGGAAAACAGTTTTACCAACAGATAACATGCCTGGTCTGGGAGATTTAGCACTCAGGGTTACTACAGGAAATCGAGTTATAGAGAATAACTCATAACCTGGCCTGACTCAAGAGAGTGGCAAAACTCCTGTTAACCTCAGTGGCACCAGTTTTCACACTTCAGTGCATTTGAGGCTTAAGAAAGGAACAGAGCTGGTTTGCACATTTCACATCCAGACCAAGAAACTTGTACAGCTGATGCATTTGAGGCTCCCTGGACCTGCTGCACAAAGGGTCCATGTGTATCCAGTAGCTTCCCTGTGCCTCAGGTAGACTCAGCTCCCTCTTGTAGGGCTGCCTCGAGCAGAGGGACAGCACATGGGTTTCAGGAGCCCTGGTTCAGTGCGGATGTAGGCTGCAGGTAAACGCCTGTATTCACCTCTGCATACGGGTCCTCCCCTGCCATGAAGCACAGCACTGGCACCACGTGGAAAGTTAATTGCACCACCAGTTTGTGATGGAGCTCAGTGATTTTCATCTTGCCCGTAGTAATTTCAGGAATCAGAGGTTCTGCAGATTGAGGAATCAGAGGTTCTGTGATTTTCATTAAGCGCTGCTGACTCTCCAGTCAGTGACGCTGCTCTGTTCAGTGCCTGTGCAAGGATTTCCTTCTGCCTGAGAAGTCATTACTCTCCTGCCAAAACCTGCATGATCTAAGGTAAGAAAAGTGCTTTGTACTTGAGAAACAGAACAAAATCACCACTGCTTCCAACATGCAAGATGACATGTATGCAGTCAGTCTGAAGAGATCTGGGACAAGTGACTTCATTATTCCATGTCTGATGGAATAATGTGGCTCATGTAGTTGCATCAGATTCACAGGCTCTTGTTGCTGCAGCTCTAGAGTGAATACTGAAGGTTGACACTTCTGTGAGGAAATCTAGGGGGATAAGATTCCGTCTGTCCAAAGAATTCCTTCTGCAGACATTCTAAAGAGAATAAGATACTCCCTTGACTTTATGGAATGACAACCCGGCTTTCACTGGAGGCTAGAGAACATGTACAAAGTGAAGTATGTATGAAAGATAGATCTGGATATGACTGCAAAAAAACATGAGCACAGCCATTCCCCAAAAGTGTGAGTCCTTGGTGTTACCAATACAGTGGCTACCTTATGTTTTCCTCCCTTACTTCTCTCACAGCCAAGTGGGAAGAATTTTACCTTTGGTGCCTTCCAGCTTCTTTTCCAGCCCCCACTGACAGGTGAACATATAATTGCATCTGCTCTCCAAGAAGCTGCAATCACAAGGAATCCTAAGGCACGTTCATTCTCCAAGCAGCTGCATAACAAGCATGCTCCTCTTTGTGTGTCATTTACTAGAACAGGGAAGCTCCTAAAGCAAAAAAATTCTTCCAGCAGAGATGAAATGTGCTACTGAAGGCTTCTCTTAGTGTTTCTCTTCAGGGAGAAGCAATTCCTACAACATGGAGAGTAAATTCCTCCTCCTTAAACTGGCACATTTCAAAGTAGTTGATGAAAGCAACTGAGTGTCAAGCAGTGACAGGTTACCACAGCAGTGATTATTATTATTGTTGTTATTATTATTATTATTGTTGTTGTTGTTATCAAAGGATGGGATTTGTCCCTTGGTTTCTACAGGACAAATATCTACAAATATCTGGAATTCTTATTATATTCATTTGAATGAATATTACCTCACCTTTACCCAGCACAAGGAGATGCCACTTGTTAGAATTCTAATATTATATTTTCTTCAAAAACATCTTTTCAACACAATCTGGGAAGGCAAAGCCATGCAATTAAGCCTATAGGAAGCTTGAGAAAAACAGAGATGGTAAACAAAATAATTTCATCACCTCAGGATCTTTTCTGCATTGTTTTGAATAAGTCTATTCTTTAGGCCCAAACTTTTCCTATGACATTTGAATGGTGGGCCATAGCTGGATCTAAAAATTGAAGACTGATTTTAACACAAATTTCACTGTTTTAGGAGAGATTAAAAAGGAATTGCTCAATTTTCCTGCCAGAAATGCTTTTTCTCAATTTACTAATGCTCATAAAGTCAAGAAGAGGTAGCACAAAGGAGTTCCCTCTCACTATTCAGCACAAGCATGTTCATCTTTCCTTAGGTTTGGCTTTATTCAGTTTAAACAACTGTTGATAATTAAAATGGTTCCTTTTGTCCTACTTTTTTTTGTATACAAAAAAAGTGTTCAAATAGTTCAAATGCAGATAATATAGCAATTTATATTTAATTTCTGTCAGACTACATGCTGACCTGTCTATTCCAGTGCCAAATCAGGACTTGAATGATATTAAATCAAATGAGTTTAATGCAGGCACAACTCTCTTGCTGCTTGTGGATGGAGAGAAGAGCTCTGAGTAAGCAGGAGGGGGTGTGATGCCTCAATTTAAATTTTCCTACTGGGTTGCTAGGCAATTCATAAATTAATATGGTGTTTTTGCCCTCTAAATGCTGCAAAGAGGGTGGGGTTTTTTGGGCTGGCATGTGGGCATTTCAGAGGAGTGTAGGTGCTCTGAAATTGTTATTGTTGGAGGATAAATGCATCTAAAACAGGAGCTGAAGAGTCCAAGGAGCTATGGACAGAAGTTCTGTTCCCCCATCAGCAGATCTCTCTGCATGTTATTTGTGGGAATTGAACTCCTTATCACAACATAAGTCTCCTCTTCCTTCTGGAGTGCTCCCAAAAAGCTTTAGAATTTCCATTTTTTAAATAATTTGCTATCACATAAGGCAGAATAGAGTTCTCATTTTTCCTTTAACTGATCAAGGTGATTAAAAATGGATTATAATACTTGCGTGGATTTCTTAGAGGATTGTGTTGTTTAATTAAAATGAGTAACTTAGCAAAAACAAAGAATATCTTTAAATTGTATGGTGATAATTTTATGAAAATATAACCCTTTCTGTTTTCTCCTCAGATTATGTGTCCTCATTCTTCCAAAAGGTACGAATTTTATCAGATATGCAGGTGTAGTTATGATTTTCTCATTTTTTTAAGTGTCATCACTAGAAAGAGAAAAGTTATTGAGGGTTGTACAAAGTGATTATTGACACTACCCCTATTATATAGTCACAGAAAACCAGAGCATATGCAGGTCATGAATAGTCATCTAAGCGGGTAGTGGAGAAACTAGGGGAAAAGACTGGCATTCTCAGTGCCGCCCGCACCCTGTCAGGTCTCCCCCACTAGCTAAAAAGAATGGTTAAACATTGTTAAAGCCACAGCATTACTCCATTCAGTCATTACCTCCTGTTACAAAATCCAGGCCAAATCTAACACATAAATTAGAAAGCAACTAGCCATCGTGAGCAAGAAATGTGTGTGTGCGTGTGTGTATGTATTTGAGTGGGGTGATTTAACAAACTTCATTTCCTTTGAAAATCTGAGAATTTCAGCAGTAGTCCCAGAGAAATCTTTTGGGAGGTGTTTCCTTTCTCCGTTTCCAGCAGCTCTACTCAGCAGCTATATAACTGCTGCCAAATACCAGAGGAGACAATAAAATAAGAGGGGAAAGGACATCATCACTAGCTTTTAAGCGACTATCTCCTACGCAATCCAATAGTCCCAAACTGTTTCACAGCTTGCAGCCACCCACTTGAATTCAAGTATATCACCACCATGTATTGCCGTACTGGCAGCTGAAACCTGATAATCATCTGGTAGCTTTCTCTAAGTTGTATGGACAAGTCCATTGGGGTAGGGTCTTAGGCATTGGTGGGCACCTCCCACACTCTAAGTATTTTATTGTATTTATGATTAACAGATATCTGCCCTTAGGAGCAGTAAATCATGCCACCTGTAACTGAAAAGGATTTGCTTTGAAATTTCAGGAGCTGAAATTTTTATTAATATGGGAAAAAAATAAAAAGAAGTACTAAGAAAGGAAAAAAGCAAGAAAGAAGAGTTGGCTTTGCTGATTTTGTTCCTATATATTGGTATTACAGTTTTATTTTTTATGCATGTATTACTTAACTAACCTGGTATCCAATGGAGAAAAAAAATCCATAGTTGTGAGGGACAAATTAAAGTAAAATGAAATATAGCTTCAGTCCAATTCTACAGACTCAAAGTTTTCCCTGAAATAGGTTTTCATGTTTAAATCTTACCTCTGCTCCATTTGTAGGTCACAGTGGCATGAACACTGTAATAGAACAGCAGCAGCAGCAAAGTCTTCCAATGCATCCTTCTCTTTAAAATAAATATGTCTAGGTATATACTAGATGTTGTTTCCTATCTCTCTTCTTCTCAGGGATACAAGTGACTTTTCCTCTCCCCCACCTGCTTTGAAGGAGGAATCTGTCCGTTCTTCTGAGTATAACTGAAATCTATGTGCAGCTCCTCTCCCAGACCAAGTCTCCTCAGGATAAGGAAACTTACTTGCACAGACAGACTTTGTTTTTATCCACATCTGGAATGACTCATGGTGCATGTGAGTTTGCTGGCAGTTGTGTGAATAAATATCATTACATTTTTGTAGCTGCGTTCCATTTGTTAAATGGGCCAGTTGCAATATATTTTTGTCCAAAAAAGAGTCACAGACAATTTCATCAAAGAATGCACTTGAACACTAGGTCATTTGTTACACCTCTGTAACAAGGGGGCTATAGACTGACCTGTGTTTAAGCTGAAATCCTTGTCTGGAACAAAGTGCAGTTAGCCTTGGATGCCTAAGACAGGGAGTGGGAAATATGCACTGAAAGAACATTTTGCTACTGAGATTCATATAATTCCTTCTTTATTAAGAACATATAATGCAGTGCTTACAATTCAGCTCTGTGAGACAAGGACTGCCTTCTCCTCCATAAGGCCAGGGAAGAGATAGGGAGGTTGACATCCTTAACTGGCTCTCTTCAGTGTTAATACAGGAAAAGAAAAAAAAAAAACTTAGGGATAATATGAAGCAGCCAGGCTGAATGTGAAGAAGTGATGTTGAACAAAAGGACAACTAAAAAATATCTTCTTGAAGACTTTCTTCTCTGCAATACCATTGAAAAGCCTAAATGAAATTGTAAAAATGAATTTCAGGTCAATATAGGCACTATAACCCAATTATGGATCAATATCAAAAATAACACCAAAGAGAGCTTTGTTTGCTCTGCTAACCTTCTGTTGGGAGACTCTTTCCACACCCAATACAACTGTGTGTCTATGCTCTTTCCTTCTCTGAACCCTAACCCTAAGCCTAGCTGTGAAGAAGAATTTCCAGCCTGTGCTGCCGGTCAAGCGACTAGTCACCCGTTCCATGAGTAGGGCTTTCTTTGCTCTGCTAACCTTCTTTTGAGAAGGATGCTTTCCATCCTTCCTCAGACATCTGGGTGTTACAGTCTTCCTTTTTGGTTGCCTCTGCTGAGCATTATCAAAAGTTCAGTCCTTTCCCTCTCCTATACAGTTACACAGCATTAAGTGCTCCTAGCACGCTGAGTTTGCTGATGATAGCAAACTGAGAGGAGCAGCTGATAGCCCTGAGGGCTGCGCTGCCATCCAGAGGGACCTGGACAGACTGGACAGCTGGGCGGCGAGTAACCTCATGAAGTTCAACAAGGGCAAGTGCAGGGTCCTGCACCTGGGGAGGAATAACCCTAGACATGCCTACAGGCTGGGGACCGACCTCCTGGAGAGCAGCCCCACAGAGAGGGACCTGAGCGTCATGGTGGACGACAAGTTGACCATGAGGCAGCAGTGTGCCCTCGTGACCAAGAAGGCCAATGGGATCCTGGGGTGCATTAAGCAGAGCGTCTCCAGCAGGTCGAGGGAGGTGATTCTGCCTCTCTACTCAGCCCTAGTGAGGCCGCACCTCGAGTCCTGTGTGCAGTTCTGGGCTCCCCAGTGCAGGAGGGACGTGGAGCTGCTAGAGAGAGTCCAGCGCAGGGCCACAAAGATGATTAGGGGCCTGGAACATCTGCCCTATGAGGAAAGGCTGAGAGAGCTGGGCCTCTTCAGCCTGGAGAAGAGAAGGCTGAGAGGGGACCTCATTAGTGTGTATAAGTGCCTCTAGGAAGGGAGTGAGCAGGATGGGGCCGGCCTCTTTTCAGTGGTGGCCGGTGCTAGGACTAGAGGAAACAGACATGAACTGAAGCATCAAAAGTTCCACAGGAACTTAAGGAAAAAATTCATAGCAGTAAGAGTGACAGAGCACCGGAACGGGCTGCCCAGAGAGGTTTTGGAGTCTCCTTCTCCTGAGCTCTTCAAAACCGATGTGTATGCCACCCTGTGCTATGTGCTCTAGGTGTCCCTGCTGGAGCAGGGTGGTTGGACTAGATGACCTCTAGAGGTCCCTTCCAACCTTAAGCATTCTACGATTCTATGAGTCTATGAACTTGCCACTGCCAATCATCCTTTGCCAGCCCCTCTCTACACACACTTTGTCGATGCCTCTACACTCTCTTGTTTTCTGAAGCCTATCCCTGACTGTGATTCTGGAAGCCCTTATACTATTGTTCTTCAGTGCTGATTCATCTTGTCACGTTTGTGGCCCATGGTGCAGCTCTCAAAGAAAATTCAGGACATTGCTGAGCAGTAGAGTGACAGCAGTTTTCTCTGTGTTGGAGTAGATGGGTGAATGATAGAGTTGCAAAGATCATTTACTGGAATGAAAGGACAAAAGATATTACATTTGTTGCCTTCAAACCCATGCTGAATTTCTTTTTTTTTTTTTTTTTTTTTGTAGGTCAATGTAAATCAGAAAGAAATCCACTGCCTTCAGTGAATTTGTGAGGATTTTAAATTGGCATATATGAAAGAAGACTTCAGCTCTGAAGATATGAATAGAAAAAAATGAGAAGACCAAGAAGGGAAATGACAGCAGTCTCTAGACTGCTTGAGATTAACGTGGACTGACAAGAATGCATGGAGGAAACTTGTTTAGCTCTTGTTTAGCTACTTTGTGCCAAGTTATGGCCTATGCTATAGCCCTTTCATTATTCTGAATAAGAGCATCAAGCAGCTGTAAAGGATGATGGCAGGTCAAATAAGGTAGTCTTGCCTGAGGCATCTCTGCTTCTTTTCCTACATATACAGATTTTCCTACGGGCAGACTGCCTTAGTTACTGACACATTAATGCCATATAAATGTGACAGCCAAGGAGAAGGCAAAATTATAGTTAGCTCTATATTCTCTTCTTGCTACCCTAGCAGTGAGTCTGAATAAAAAGTTAAAACTTAGGGTTGGACTGATCTCACTCAAATGTGTTGATCCAGAGTTATGTATCTGGAGTAAATTAGTTTTTAAGTTTGCTAGAGAGAACAGGAGAGAAAGAGAGAGCGCCCTTATTCCTACTTAGAAGGGAGCCATTAGCCCTACTTAGCTCAGATACGTCACTTGGTTAGGATGGCTTGCTCGTTCTTACTTGGAACCCTTCTCCTAGCAGTGTTTGAAGAGTTATATTTAGTTACATTTTAGTTCGTACACCACCTTAATGCAAACCTTATAGCAAGCCAACATAGTGGATATGTGTATCTTTGCTATCCAGCAACATCAGTTACTTTTGCATAAAGATCTTCAATACTGAGGCAGGGGGAGTGGGGTGAAGAAACATAGAGAAATCTGGGGAAAAAAAAAAAGTGCAGATAATGTAACTGCAGAGCAGCACCTCTAGGATCTTAAAGAGTGAGAGGTCTCACATCACTTTATGCCCTAATGTCCCTTTGACCCTTATGTCCTTCCTGGGCAATATGCTCTAGGTGACCATGCTTGAGCAGCGAGGTTGGACTAGCTGATCTCTAAAGGTCCCTTCTAATCTCAGAGATATCTCAACTCAAATGCAAACTCTCCCCAACTGTGGTTGAAGACTCCATTCCCCAGTGCAGCTTTAGGACATCCCAGCCTTGCCTGCCTCTCTCTACAGACCACAAATACGGAGCAAATTTAACATTAAGACGGTGAATGATGTACTAATATCTGTTTTCTTACAGGAAATGCGGTTTTAAATATATCAGGCCCATGTGAAATAAGGAATGTTTCCTCTGTGGCACTTCAGCAAGAAGTGAAAACGCCTCTTCATGGATGTACACACATATAGAATTACATCCTCTCTATTAAAAACAAAGCAGAACAAACAAACAAACAAAACAAAAACAAAACAAAACAACAACAACAACAACAGCAAAACTTCCAGCAGAGGTCAGGAGATAAAACTTTCAGACATGCACAGGGCACTTCGCTATACAGTTAGTATTCATCTAACAACTGTATTTTATTACATAGCAGCACAATTCTAGCTCAAGGCAAACTCTGCCTTAGCTGGAGGTTTGAATCACCTCCAGTGTGATGAAGGTTGAGACTGTGTAGAAACTTTCACTGTTTATGAATATTAAATACTTCTAAATTGTTTGAAATTATCAAGCAGAGGAGTTTTATGGTGAAGTATTCATCCTGAAGATGTATCTGCTGAGCTGGTCTGCAGACTGGACAGTGAACTTTCAAAGCAGCATAATGCTGAACATTGCCACAGTTATATGAAGGGGAATATTTATGCTTTGCCAGTTCTTGGAAATTTAGAGCTGAAAACTAACTATGGCATCTATTCATGTGGGCCATTCAGATATTGGCACTGCCTTCCAAAACATATGAATTCTTTCAGGCATAAGAAAGGAGTGACTTACTTCTGCCTCTAGCAGGTTGTTTGAGGTGAAATTGGACATTTATCTGATTCAGCAGTATGACTAGGCTCCACGGGCGTGTCTTTTCCGTCTGCTCCTTCGTAACAGTGACCATGCTGTCAAAAAGTCTCCACAATCCAAGTCTTTTTAAAAAACGTAGAAATGGGGCAGGCGGAGAAGACCTGATGAAGACCAAACAAGGAAAGTGCCAGCTGTCTTTCTGTGGTCCATGCACAGTGAAGGGAAAGAGGTGGTGGTAGCACTCAGGAGCTGTTTCTCCTCCCCATCATAGATACTCCCATTCAGAAAAGACAACTTGTGTCACTTGGCTCTTTCCCAGCACACTGGGCATGCAGACATTCTATATGTCACAGGACATGCAGTGGGGAGACTAAGACTTGAGGTGAATTGCCCCTATATGTCATCTTCTAGCAGTAGTTGTGTGGAATAACTTATGACTTGTTACATGTAGAATATCTATAGAAACCAAGAGCTGATCCTTCCACTCCTCTGCCCAAAACATGACACCTCATTTGACACCGGGCTGGTCATACAGCACCAGTGCTATATACCAGAGCAAGTACCTTCCACAAGAGCCTGAGTAGCATCCTCCATCCTCGTAATGAGGAACAGGAAATAAACAAAACAAGCAAAAAGTAGCTGTGCACAAGATTATGGGAGAGGAAAATAAGCTCTTTCAAAACCAGACTACTGTCATTTGAATCTCATTATTTGTGATGACTCTTGCTAGCCATTCATCTGCAGTTTACAGCTTCCTGCAATAATGGTTTGGAGGACAGAGTGTCACTGAATATCACAAGAGGAGAGTGTGAACCTTACCGTGTTATCCCAGATTTGCAAGTTTGAAGTGATCTTGAAGCATTTTTCATCTGTCTTTCTGCCCCTGAGCTCTCTCGCTACCTTCATATAGCAGCCTGGGCTCATGGTGACAAGGTCACTTAGATGCTGAACTGATTCTTTACAGACTTACATTTAAATATCCAAGATTTAAATTCTGCCCATGCAGCTGTGCAGGTGTCTGAACTCCTTGTGTGTCTAAGCTTTTTGTGGGAAATTCTTTATATTCTTGTATTGCTCTAGAAACATGGAGCAACTCATTTCCTATTTCATATTTCAAATAAAATATTTACTAAACTAGATGACTGTAAATGATCCTTCTCAAGTCTAAAGTTATATATCTTTATCTTTTTATTATAATATAAAATAAATTAAGGAGGAAAGGGCACACTTCTGCTCTGTGGCTTGATTGTTTGAAAACTCACCTGCTTTATTTTCACCTTGGTTCAGAGGCTTTCTCTGCCTGAGGGCATGTGAACATGTATCAAGGAAAGGAACTTTAAATCTTAAATGCCTTCTGGGATGGAGCTTCTCAGCTCTGTTGTTGAATCTGTCACTCTCTGCAGGAGGTAACTATGTACTGACTGCAGCAGAGAGAGGGAAAGTGAAGATTACCCTCTAGCCAGTGGTCATGGCACTGTTGCAGGAAGTGCGGGTCTCACCACGTTCTCTGATATTTCATCTTTTTTACCTAGAAGCAGAATCATCTGGTTGAAAGTATAACATTATAAACAGTTGATTCATATATGGAAGATGAAAATTCAAGTTTCCTTAGGAAGAAAATGTATTTGAACACTTTTTTTTTTTGCACCCTAATCAAATACACTAGATAATTAACTAAGAGAACCTCCCTTCTGTTTTAGAAGCCAAAAGCAAGCAGAACATTTATTTTTATGAAAGTGAACAGAGACAAATAACTTCCACCAGCCTGAAGCTCCAAAGATGTACGCAATTTAATATGCCTTTTTCTCCTTGGTATTTCCTCTTGACTAGCTAGAATAGGTAGTGTTTTAGGCTGTGTTTGTGTGACTTGCATTCTCAGACACCAAACTCTATGCACTGTACAGGTGAAAAAATGGGGTTGTGAATACCGTTCAGAGCTAAGTCCAGCATGCTCACAATAAGCTTCTCCTGGATCAAGTCTTCATAAAATCAGGATGTTAGCATGACTGTTTTGGGTCAATGATTGTAACACTGTATGAACAATGAGGGTTAAAATCTTCTGCCCAAAATTTTCAGGAGAAAATGCAAGTTTGTGTCCTCTTTCTCCTGTCTCTTTATCTGTATTTTTTCAGCTGTCAAGGATAAGTTAGGGAGGTGCTAGTCATGCCATCCTGCAGAGAAAGAACGTGGCGATGCAGCAGTCAGCATAGGCTGTCATGGAAAGAGACTGGTGGGAGTCTGACCTTTCCGTCTCTGTGCCTTATAAAATACGACGGGTTAATTTTCATTGGTGCTACTGGGACAGTTGCTGATATATCCACTGGAGTTGCAACACTTGAGGGAAGGTATGCTGATTTACACCAGCTGATGAGGATGTAGTTCTTACTGGCTAGTGTAGTATAACCCTTTTGGTAAATTGAATGTTTTAAAGATTCCAGGAAATCTACTTGTTTGCAACTTTTTGGCCCTCAGAGTAAGCTCCACTGGCATGAAATCAGGGTAAACACCAAGACTATGACTTGCAGTTAAGCAAGAGAAAATGCAGTTAGCAGTGCTACTGTAAGAGCCTGAAATGAAGCAGACAAGAGCTCTGTGTCACAGATCACTGCTAAAATTATAAAATAAGGTCAACTATTTTGAGAATTTCCTGCCTTTCATCCTAAAAAGGTCCATAAACACAACAGTGAACATTCACAGGTGGCGATTTATGATTAATTCCTCAGCAGAAGAAAAGGAATTGGAAGAGAAGCAGAAGCAGAGCAGCAGAAAAAGTCTCTTCAGTAAATAGAGCCAGGAAATGTTAAATCCAGAACAAAATAAGAAAAGAGGTTGGCAATACAAAGTTAGAATGACTAGTGCCATCTCTGAAGCGGGGAAAAACACCAAATGATAAATACAGACTCAGCATGAATCATTATTGTCAAACCGTTGCTTTCTGCAAATTTTCTATTTTAGCTGAGAACATGGTGCCGGACTCATTACAGTTTGTTGAAGCTGTGGAAGTATCTTGAGAAAAAAACTGAAGAAAATGCTCTGAATGATGATTTTAAGACTATTAGACCTGGGTCGCAGTGAAGATAGGTTATGTGTTGATTGTATTAGAGGTGTAAAGTAATGCAGTAGGATTGAGTAAAGAAACAGACAAATGGGATTGGGATCAGTCTGGATTATATACGAGATGAGATTGTATTATATGAAGAGGATAAAAAAATAAGGGTGAAATTAGGAGTGACAGGCTGGATGCAGATGAGGTTACGAAATATCAGGATAAACAGAGCAGTTAGGGATAAAAGCCCTGTGATAAAATTCTAACCAGTTGGAAGCACAAAATGTCAGATCTCAGCTATTCCTGCTGTGAAAACTTCCTCTGATAAGTGCTTGTGTGAGACACCACACTTACATTCATTCCCACTTGTTTATTGCAGATTAACATTAATGTGACTCCAACCCTTACTTTACATGCTGCAAAAGTAAAGCTTACCTGATCTTTGTTTCTCCTCCAGCAGGCACAGGAACAAAGCAATCAGGTGCACAATGGATGATTTGCAAACAAAAATATGAACCTAGAGATAAAGCCCAAATCTGCAGATGGAGCATTCACGCGTTCACATTCAGAAATTACAAAGCAAAGTACAAATACAATGGTATTATTATTGCTAAGCAATTCTTGCTTGTTTCTATTTGCCTATATAAACCACTTAAAACAAAGTGATATTTGCAGGTGGGGAAGATACAGGTTATCAAAAATCCCCCAAAATAGTAGGCCTGGTGGGCGTCTGGCACTGCAGAAGCACAGCACGTTCACAGACCTTCAGGGATGCAATAGCTGCTTTTCTATGCCGCCAGTACTCTTGGTTGTCAGACCTGCAGAGAAGTAATAAATCATTTTCTAAAGCAGTGATTTTCCAATATGAGAACAACTTGCAGCCAAGGCCTTTGAGAGGCTTTCTGGGACCCTTCAGTTTCTTTCTCTGCAGGATGCAGGCAAAAGGCAAACTGAGCAAATCACCTACTCCTCTGTCTTGGTTCTCTGCCTGCAGAAAAGGGAAGCGATGCTGCCTTTGTTCTTCATCTGTTTATTTCTTTCAACTGTAAAACATTTTGGCCAGGCCCTGTCTGTGTCATACCAAACATCTGTCACCTCCGCTGGGATTCTGGGGTGCTTCAGGTCTACAATTAATCTATCATGCCTTGTGTCTGATTGTAGAAATCTACAAAGCCACAGGAAAGACAGGACAAATTTTTCACTTTATTCAAAGAAGTCACGTTAATTGGCAAATGACTTAATCAGCATGTTTACCATGCAGATTTCCTTAGCAGCCTTGTAAGGTGGCCAGATTTCTCAAATCAAAAAACAAGAAATGGGTTTCAGTACTGGAGGAGTGTGAGGACAAACAAAAGGCAACGAGTACTAAGTCCTTTCCTCAACTCCCTTTTGGGAATCAGAAATTTGATCATAATGATTATATCTGAGACTCGCAGTTTTCTTGACAGCACAGCAAATAACACATTCAGATGTGTTATGGAGAGGAGATCATAACCAGTTAAATCATTCAGTTCGTACAGACTAAATTAGAAATCAATATGGTGTATATATGAAGTGTTGAATGATAGTTCAAAATAAAATTTTTCCCCCACATGCATCACAATTTTTTTTGATAAACAGTAATAAACTGAATAGCACCTTAAGGCCTTAGACTGCTTCTTTTGCTCGCAGAGGGAGGACGACTTACAGATTCAACAGGTCATGATTATGACTAAAAATCCGCCCAGGATGGTGGCCGTTGAGGTGAAAGAAGAGAACTGAGCTAAAATCATGGGTGCAAAAGAGCTCTTATTAATGCTTTAAACAATTTAAACTTTCAAGGGCCTTTCTTTCTCTCTGTGATCGCTCTCTCTACTCAGGCTCCTGGACATCGTCTTTGCTTGTGTGTGTAAATATGGCAGGCAAAGAGGTGGGTGGAAACTTCCTGGCCTTTTTGCACAGCCCAAGGAGTCCTTCAATACTGAAAGTGAAACTGGCTTGATGCCTTCATGAAACTGTTTTCAACAATGCTAGTTTCCTAAAAATGTAAAATTAAAAAAAAATGAAACCAATCAGAATCTATGAGTGTTCTATTGTCTGTAATCTCTGAAGTTAATGTATACTCCAGTTAAGGAGGATTGCAATCACTGGCACCAGGTCCACATTTAACTCAGTACCAGCCACAGCACAAGGGAGGCTTTCACAAGTAGCTCATGAGTAAAGGCAGAGAAATGAGCTACCAGTTGTGTCAGATATGTTGCCTCAGCGAAAAATCTAGTTTGTATGGCCATGATCTGCTGTGTTTCACTGACTCGTGAAAGAAGGAAGGAAGGAAGGAAGGGAGGGAGGGAGGAAGGAAGGGAGGGAGGAAGAAAGAAAGAAAGAAAGAAAGAAAAGAAAGAAAGAAAGAAAGAAAGAAAGAAAGAAAGAAAGAAAGAAAGAAAGAAAGAANAGAAAGAAAGAAAGAAAGAAAGAAAGAAAGAAAGAAAGAAAGAAAGAAAGAAAGAAAGAAAGAAAGAAAGAAAGAAAGAAAGAAAGAAAGAAAGAGAGAAAATAATTTTCTCCAGATTAGCACATCTCCTATGAACTAATGGTACTGGCCCCAGTGAGATATTTAACTCTTATTTGCAAGGTGAGCAACTCCTTAACTTCCTATTGTTAAGTTGCTTTACTTCTGCAGAGCTTGAACCATTATCATTTTCCCCAACTGTTTCTGTTGTACACAAGAGCAGAATCATAGAATCATAGAATGGCTAGGGTTGGAAGGGACCTGTAGAGGTCATCTAGTCCAACCCCATGTTGGACTAGAAAACGTAATGGAAGCCAGACTACCCTGTATTTTTTATAACACCTATGGCTGAAACAGAAAGTTGTTTAGAGATGGTGATTTCTATATTGCAGAGAGGGAGAGAAAGGATTCTCTGCCTCTGCAAGCAAGAAAATCAGTGAGATTTAGTGACGCTAGAGTGAATGTATACTTATACACTATAGTGTATACACTTATACACTATAGTGAATGTATCTCTTCTTGGAAAACATCAGTTAAAGGAAACTGAATTTTTCAGTATTGTAGGAAACATTTTTAAGACCAAAAAGAACTGTTGCTTGAGTCTGAAAGAGCATCCACTATTCAATACCTAAAATGGGAGTGGTGCTGGAGGAATGGAAGAAAGCCAATGTCACCCCGGTCTTCAAAAAAGGCAAGAAGGAGGACCCAGGCAACTATAGGTCAGTGAACCTCACCTCCATCCCTGGAAAAGTGATGGAGCAGCTCGTCCTGGCTGCTCTTTCCAGGCACATGGAGGAGAAGAAGGTGCTCAGGAGTAGCCAGCATGGATTCACCAAGGGGAAATCATGCTTGACTAACCTGATAGCCTTCTATGATGGGGTGACTGGCAGGACAGATGAGGGCAGAGTGGTGGATGTCATCTATCTGGACTTCAGCAAGCCTTTTGACACCGTCCCTCACAGCATCCTCCTGGGCAAGCTCCTGAAGTGTGGGTTAGATGAGTGGACAGTGAGGTGGATTAGGAATTGGCTGGATGACAGGGCTCAGAGGGTGGTGATCAGTGTTGCAGAGTTTGGTTAGAGGCTTGTGGTTAGTTGTATCCCCCATGGGTCAGTCCTGGGTCCAGTCCTGTTCAACTTATTCATTAACGACCTGGATGAAGGGATGGAGTGCTCCCTCAGCAAGTCTGCTGACGACACCAAGCTGGGAGGAATAGCTGACAGCCCTGAGGGCTGCGCTGCCATCCAGAGGGACCTGGACAGACTGGACAGTTGGGCGGCGAGTAACCTCATGAAGTTCAACAAGGGCAAGTGCAGGGTCCTGCATCTGGGCACCCCAGACACCTGTACAGGCTGGGGACCGACCTCCTGGAGAGCAGCCCCGCAGAGAGGGACCTGGGCGTCATGGTGGACGACAAGTTGACCATGAGGCAGCAGTGTGCCCTCGTGGCCAAGAAGGCCAATGGGACCCTGGGGTGCATTAAGCAGAGCGTCTCCAGCAGGTCGAAGGAGGTGATCCTACCCCTCTGCTTCGCCCTGGTGAGGCCGCACCTCGAGTCCTGTGTGCAGTTCTGGGCTCCCCAGTGCAAGGGGGATGTGGAGCTGCTAGAGAGAGTCCAGCGCAGGGCCACAAAGATGATTAGGGGTCTGGAACATCTGCCCTATGAGGAAAGGCTGAGAGAGCTGGGCCTCTTCAGCCTGGAGAAGGCTGAGAGGGAACCTCATTAGTGTGTACAAGTACCTCAAGGGAGGGAGTGAGCAGGATGGGGCCGGCCTCTTTTCAGTGGTGGCCGGTGMTAGGACTAGAGGAAACRGACATGAACTGAAGCATCAAAAGTTCCACAGGAACTTAAGGAAAAATTTTGTAACAGTGAGAGTGACAGAGCCCTGGAACGGGCTGCCCAGAGAGGTGGTGGAGTCTCCTTCTCTGGAGATCTTCAAAATCCTTGTGTATGCCACCCTGTGCCACATGCTCTAGGAGACCCTGTGTGTGCAGGGTGGTTGGACTAGATGACCTCTAGAGGTCCCTTCCAACCTTAAGTATTCTATGATTCTAAATGAAATCTTATAATGCCTTGCTCCAAGACAAGGAAAACATGGTTTCAATCCCTTGTGGCTCCAACATCTAAACTAAGAACTCCGTGTCTCTGTTGACTTTTGGAGTGTTACTCAGGCTCCAATGTTTTCAGCAGTCCCTTTTCTACACAGAAGTTAATCTTAACTGAAGCAGACATACAAATTGGTTCTTCCACATCTCATATTAATGATAGATCCCTGAGTAACTTCTCTGAAAATGATTGGATTTGTCTTGACATGGACAGAATACTTTTGATGCTGGAAAAAAATTTTGCAGGACAAGAAACTAGCTTTCCACTCAGCATTAATTTTGTGTCTGTAACATGATATATGACAAGAAATGCTAAATTTAACAGACTTCATCAAGTGGTGTTTGAGCACTAAAATCCAAACCAAAGTTGGACTGGGTTTAGTACTTCTGTTAGTTGAGCCCACAAACCTCAAAGGAAGTATGTAGACAGTTCAAAACACAGTTCTAGTTTGCCTTCACTTGGAGCAATTTGTTCTTTTAGGATCCACAGATAGAGGTATCTATCCATAGATACAGGTTTTATGAGTATCCTCTCTGCAGAAACATTAATGACAAATTAATGGAAAATAAGCTGTTTTTCTGCCTGTGTCTCTTTCGTACATCTGTGTTTTACACATCTGTGACATTCTGTCTTTAAACCAGACTTGATATATCAGGTTCCCACAAGAGGAATTTATATCTATAATAACATAGCTCTGCCTGGAAAAGCTTAGCATTGAGGGAGTGCAGAGGTAACGCTATTCAACATTCAGAAAGAACAAACACGTCAGGTCTGGAGGCTGGAATGGCCAGGTACCATCGACAGAGCTGGAGGAAGGTATGACGGGAGCTGAGCGAGAAGACACCAGCTCAGTACCACTCATTTCACCAGGACTAGTGACAAGCATGCTAAATCTCTGGCACAGTGGGACTAACCGTTGCAGCAGAGTTTTGAGAGATCCTACACAGCTCTCATGCAGAAGTAAAGCTGTCAGGGATAGCGTGGGTATGTAACGGGAAATAAGGAATAGACCCCAGCTGCAGTAGTTCAGGCCAAACAGTAATAGGAGAATAGCACACCAAAAAGGAAATGTAGAAAAAGATGTTACCTCCTAGCAAATGCATACGGAAGAAAAGCTTTGTGTCAGAATGCAGAGCATGAATAGAGTGGAGAAAAAAAATCTAGAAATTCTCTTCTATCATAAATTGCTAAGTACAGTAGTCCTGAGTGATGTTTGCCCAGAGAAGCTACTCTCTGCTTTAGCCTCCGTAAATCTCTGTGGTCACAGATGCAGGTGGATGGAGTGTCTATTCGCTGACTTCTTAAGGAACAGAGACAACTTGCTCATATATGTCCATTTCTACTTAGATATCCACAAAGCTGGGTGAAGTGAAACATATCTTTCCCATCCCACATCCGTGCTTCTCTCTCTAGTCTCATTTAAGTGCTTACGCTGAACTGGGACCCCTGGCATTTGCCTAAGCCAACACTAGGAATGAAGATTTAGTCATTTAAAGCAGAGCAAGAGCAGTAGTAAATCAGATGTGTTAAAAATTTGCTCTTCATTCCCAACCTGACATCTCCACAGAATATTACAGGAGCAGATTGCCAGTGGGGCTCACTGGGCCATGTCCACCTCCAGACCTCTACCCAGATACTGGGGAAAGCCGAGGGTCTGTGCTGGCAGATGAGGCTCCCCCAGCATGTTTTGTGCCATTTCTGTATCCTCATTAAATCCCTGTGCTCCTAACTGGACTCCTTTCCTGCCTTTTCAGCTGCTCAGGCTCAGCTGGCCCGGAACTTCTTGGGCCCACTGGCCTGGAGTTGGCTCCCTTCAAGGACAAGTCTTATGCCTGTTTTTCTCTAATGGTGCAGGGCTCAAATATAGAAATACTGTAAGACAATTTTGTCTAAGCATAGGTTGATGCAACTGCAGTGACTCTTTTGTTATATGCTGTTTAGAAACCAAACAGCATTTAAAAAAGTGGGAAGATACACCATGACGCATTCTCTCCTGGGACCATGATTATGCCCAATCCCTGAATGTACAGTATATATCTATTCAGTTTGTTATTGTGTAACTTCCTTTTGTGACTCATATAATTTATTGACTATTAAAATATAATAACAATGCCAAATGCGTATAGAGTTACAAATGTATATACATTTCCCTTCTAAAAGATCCTGCTGTTTGCTGGCATAATTTTGGCATTCAACAGCATAATCAAGGGAAGAGCAAAATGTGGCAGTGTATCTTTAACAGCTGGTTCTAAGGGTTTTAAACTGGGGAAAAGAGAAGGAGAAAGATTACACTGAAGCGGATGCTGGCAAGCGTGAAAGCGAGTTTAAATGTAAACTTTAGAAAGTGAAGAAGCATAAAAAAGGAATTTAACATAATCCTTTTTGAAATTATAAATTAAAGATAGCTGCTCCCTTCTCTTTTCCCTCTTTTCCAGCCACTATCTCTCCTATTTATTTTTGTTTTGACAGTAAGCCTAATGGAAAACACCAACAGCTGAGCTAAATATCTGGAGCATTGGACAGCAAGGAGGGAGGAAGGCAGCTTTGCAGATTTTTCAGGTTATTGCCTCTGTGACAACAAGCCCTTTCATTCCCTCCACCCCATCCCTCCGGGAATGTGCATGTCCTGCTTGCTTTAGTTAGAAAGCAGAAAGAAATTTAGGAGATAAATGGGTTCAAGTGTGTGTCCCAGGGAGATAATAGCTCTGACGTCACTCTAATTCTGTTCTAGCAAATGAGGGCTTGTCCTGAAATACTCTCAGCCAAGGAATCCTTACATATAAGAGAAGTCCCATTTTCATCATAGAGTAAGATTTGCAGAAGAGCTCTTGGATCTTCAGGGATAGTTGAATGGGAAGGACCTTTATGCTTAGTGTCTGACTGCTGGAAGAGATACGACGTCCAGATGCTAAAGCAGAGACCGCTTCTTGTGTGTCCACCAATAGCTGCCATAAAGCAGGAAGGACTTATATTCTTTCCATCAGCTACGGTTGCTCTGCATGTTGTGTGTAGCTCCTTTTACCTCCTTGTCCTCTAGTTTCCCCTTTTAGCAATTCTATGTCTTGCTTCCTCAGGATATCAGCCCCCGCAGAAGGCTGAATGGCAGAGGCAGGAGCAGTGAGCATGAGCAGTCTGGGGAGCCAAGTGCAGAATGACAAGTTTTGAACTGTTTACTTGTGGTTATCTACCTCCCTCCTCGCCCGAGTGCAGGTGTTATTAGTTTGCTCAAAATTTCAGTGTTTCAAAGTACCGACTGTCTGTGTTTCCCTTTGGCTTGCTAAGCAGTTTGTCGAAGCATTACTGCATTCCAGGATAGGCATCGAGGTGGTGTGTGACGATGCCTCCTTATTGCCATCTCTCTCCCACGTGCACATGCATTCACACAGAGGAAACACTGGCCCCTTGGCAAAAGGTAGCCAAAATGTTCAAGACTCCACCCAGGATTACTGAGTTAATTAGGAAGAGGCCCAGCAAGCTCTTGGTCGGGCTTATAAGGCACACATACTTTTAAAGTTAGTCTTCACCACTGTGACAGCGAAAGGAAAATGTGTTTTATTTAGCTTATGACTGTATCTTGGTCTGAGCGTTCTCCACACAGTTAAAACAGCCTTCTGTGCAGAGCAGCTTCTGAGCTGAATTGGAGGTGTTTTAAACCTGAAGGTTATAGCCCGGGCTCTGCTTGAACTTATGCTCGTATCCCCTTTTCTTGCACTGAGGAGATACATATGAAGGACATCTGCAGCCTCAGTCTGCTTTCTATCCACACCAAGGGCAGGTTTCCAACAGCTAGCTTGTTGCATGCCAACTGCTACTTACTTGAAAACGAAGGGAAAAAAAAAAGGTTTTTTTTTTGTCCATTTCTTGCTGTTTTCTGAAACTTCATAATCTGATGGAAATGAAGAGAGAGATTGGACCTTACATTACAGATACAGCTAAGATTAAATTCCATTTGAATGCTACTTTTCATAGCTACTGAAGATTCTAGACTTTAGGACTTCCTTAAAGTTTATATCACTTTTGGTATAATTTCTTTTTTTTTTTTTAATTTTATCTTTCTTTTTCTTTCTCTTTCTTTTCTTCTTCCTCTTTTTTTTTTTTTTTTTTGTGTTAATATTTTTACTAGGTATGCAATGCTCCTGTTTCAAAGTTCAAATAAACTTTAAGCCATCAGTTTAAAGTTATGAGAGTGAAAAATGAAAGAAAAGAAGAAAAGCTGTTTGAGCCTTGTTTGGATATCACATATCATCACACTTTTGAAAAGACATAAAAACACTTATTTCTAAGAAATATCTTAACTAGAACTTGAAATGACCTACTTTTAAATATTTTCTTAGTCATGAAACATGATCTATATTCTGGACATTTGGACCACAAAAAAAAAATTGTGCCACTCAATTTGCAAATTCACATGATTCCTTTTATAAACATTCCCTTATAGAAAAGGAATCCTTTTATGATTCCTTTAATGGTGACAAAAAGTCACTATATGTGCCAAGTCATCAGATAAAAATACAAAATAAAACGGAATCACAGAAGAGTTGAGGTTGGAAGGGACCTCTAGAGATCACCTAGTCCAAACCCCTGCTCCAGCAGGGACACCCAGAGCATGTGGCACAGGGTGACATCCAGGTGGGTTTGGAAGATCTCCAGAGAAGGAGAATCCACAGCCTCTCTGGGCAGCCTGTGCCAGGGCTCTGTCACCCATTACCCCTTGTCCTATGACTGACAACCACCGAGAAGAGTTTGGCCCCCTCCTCGCTACATCCTCTCTTTAGGTACTTCCACATGTTGATCAGATCCCCTCTCAGTCTTCTCCAGGCTAAACAGGTTCAGATCATTTAGTCTTTCCTCATATGATAGATGCTCCAGTCCCTTAATAATTTTCATTGCTCTACACAAGACCCTCTCTAGCAGCTCCACGTCCCTCTTGTACTGAGGAGCCCAGAACTGCACCCAGCACTCCAGGTGCAGTCTCACCAGGGCTGAGCAGAGGGGCAGGATCCCCTCCCTCACCCTGCTGGCAACGCTCCTCCTGATGCAGGCCAGGATCTCGTTGGCCGCCTTGGCCATGAGGCCAACTTTTTTGCAGATTTGGTTATGGGAAGGGACAGAAAAAAATGGAAATAACAAAACTCATTTAAAAAGCAGCTAAAAGACAAATTGTTACAAAGAGAACTGAATTTTCAATACCATAGGAACACATTGTTTTCAACTATCCAGTATTGTGTTTTCAGCTGACTCATGACAGTTTGTCCTCAGATCAAGGGAACGATACTCTAGTATGTCCTCCAGAAAAGTGCAGGGTGTTATAGGTTCAGCCTGATTTATCACACGCCAGCACACAAGCACTCCAGAAGCAGCCACACAACAATGCTACTCTATTCCCCACTGCCTCCAAACATCTGTACCGCCTCCGAACATGTATAATGATGTTGACAGCCTACTCAGAAAACATGTGTGGACAGGGGCTAGTAAAAACTATAAAATGGCCATCCTCAAAAGTATTAATTCAATAAAAATATCAAAAGAAACTATGAAAGTCATAAAACTGATCTAGACAAAGCATCAGTCAAAGAGCTGGATCCAGAGATTTTCATATTTGCTCCATTGATACACAGTTGATTTACATATTTAGCTACTCTGTCCTGGAAAATTCTGCCATTTATGGTTTCTATATTTGTTCCAAAATTTGTTGTTCTCGTTGTTATATCTGCCCTTTACATGCTCCAAATAACCAGAAGTCCTTGCCAAAATGAAGCAACTAAAGAGAGCAGGAACATAACATCTATCAGAACATCACTGGCCAAACACTAGATGCATGTGTACCCGACAGATTTCACCATGAAAAGCTTTCAACCTTCCTGAATACAAGGAATGTCACTGCTCAAATGTAACTGCTCTGTGTGTGTGAATTTGAAATGCTGAAACAAAAGGATGATGAAAAACACAAGACTCGGAGCAGGCAAGCAAACATATAGTGGCCTTTAGAGTAGTATATCCAAAGGATAAATTTAATGTCACAGAACTTACTGAATGCACACAAATTTTTATTTTGTTCTCAGTTTTGGAAGAAAACATTTTCACAAAGCTCTGGCACTGCGTATGGATAGCTGGTACAAGTTTTGCACAATACTTTTGGCCATGCAAACCAGAACTGGCCTTAACTGCCGCTCTGCTACTTTCAGATTGAGTGGCCAAGATTTATTCACCTCAGCAATCTTTGTCTCATTATCAACGTTTCATTTCAGAACTGTCCCCGCAAAGAACGAAAAAAATCACAGTCTTTTTTAAAAAAGAGTGTTCTTCTTCCCCTCCATTATCTAGAACCAAGTGTCCCCAAGATTTCTGAGAAAATGGAAGATGAGTGAAATCTCTGGGACTGCTTGTGCATTATTGTTTCTGCTCATAAGGGCAATTGACTGGATGAGGAAAGCTTGTTTTGCAGTTTCAAAGTTCCAGGAAGATGCTGTTGCAGGGTTATATCTTAACCGTAAGCTCATATAACTGAGTAAAAGGCCAAACTCTTGTTCATTTCTCCGATAATTTTGCATTTTAATATTTGTTTTCGTCTCTGACAGAAATATATGCATTGTTAGGGGTAGAAAGGGGTTAGTAGAGAAATGGCAGCAAGCATGGATAAGTGGTTTTTTTTGTATTTTTATTTCTGCCATATACATTGTTTAAGTTGTAAAATCCTTATGTTTAGTCTCTCAAGTTAATTAACTGCTCAGATACTTGTGTGTGTTTGTTTGTTATGTTTCACTTGTTGTATTGGAATTGCTAGCCCCACTAGGAGAGACAGGAGAAAGATAATTTGTCACGCATTTCTGATGTATTAGAACTTCTGTGGTAATATAGTTTGTGTTTCGCAAAATAAAAAATTAAATTGAAAGCCAAAAAATCTCCTAAGAAAGTTCCGTGGCAGTTTAGTCTCAATAAACAATGTGTCACATACATGAACAAACTGTGCTAAGGTTACATATCAAGTTAGAGGAAGAATGTGACACCACACATAGGACCTCAGCACTGTCTTTAATATATCGTTATCCTGGAACTTCTCAGCAAGACAGGCTGAATGAAGCTGCACAGCAGAGTTAAGACCACTACGAATACCAGCTCAGAATCAAGATTTACAGGAATACCAGAGCACGGACAAGATGTCAGGCTAGGAGGTTGGAGTAGGACAAGAGTCGATCCCTTTATGTCACAGTTTCATGGCTCCAACGTTGATCTACTTCGCAAGAGTCACTATGAAATGATATGTTTGAGGCTCTTAGAAACTATGGGTGAAAAATGAAATTATTCCATTTTAAATAAGAAAAAGGAGTCATTGTGTTCATAAGAGCTCGGCTGAAGTCCAAATCCCACGGCATGCCTTTTGTTTGTTAGTGCATTCTTTCTAGCCTACTTTCCGAGCAAGTTTTGACATGTTGATGCAGTTCCCAGTAAAAGGAATATGACTTGTGGGCCAAAAGATGGGCGAAGAGAAATCTTCACAGTTATGAACTCCTTATGTTCTTTGAATTCCCAGCAATGGAACTGGTGTCGGGATCCAGGGTTGCTCTTCCCACTGCATGAACACATAAGGAACAGTCTGGCTGGTAAACATCCTGGGGGAGACTATCATTTTGGATCAAATGGCATCCCCAGTGGCTGAATGACCCTTTTCAAAACATAACACACCTTCAATTTCCATCCAAAGTGCATTTTGCTTTTCCCTTTTACAGACTCTAGGGGTAGCAGACCATTCTTGACGTCAACTCTCAGAACTTTCTCTGTAGTGTCAGATATTTTCCCCTAATCTTCAAGGTTCAAAGAACTGGTATTCTCCTGAGAACTCCTCTTCCCTTAATATGAAAATAAGAACAATCCTCCTCTCTTTGTGAGAGTGCAAAGGAGCCTGAATTATCATTCAAGATAAATAACAAACAGAAATATCAGATGCCTATTAAAGTGTATATTGGATTGCATGACCAAAAACGTAGACACCAAGTGGAAGAAAATGTTTTTTCCTTCCTCAGCACGAGATACATTGGTATTTAACCTTATCGATAGGTGTGGAATTGGACGGGCATTGCTGGCATTTGATCTTGAGATTGAATCAAACCCTTTTGATGGCTTTCAAGAGGAAAAGTGGCTGGAGGACCATGCTCACTGTTTAAAGCCACTCTCCTCATGACAGCATATGATAGAAGTCATAAGGCCTTTTGTAAATACAAAAGTTATTAATAATACTCCCCAGCCTAAACTGATTGTCTTTAGTTGAAATCATTGCTAGGGTAATAGCACTACGGAGGACTGTTTTATGATGGCAAATGTATACAATTTTTCCAACAATGAAGCAGATGCTGTTTTTTACGGCACAAAAAAATGCCATAGTGTTCCCTATCTGGGAGAGTAGTCTTTTAGGGACAGAAAAAGTGATTTTTTTTGACACTGCCATGCTAGTAGTTCAATAATCATCACTGTAAAAGAAACATGTAAAAGAAACATCATAAATGCAGAACCAAAACCAGAATACTCCTATCATTACCACAGATCATAGGCTGGGATTAATGTGATTTATTCATTTTTAAATTAGAGGTCTTGTTTGTTTTCCTATGAAGACTGAATGACAGCAGAGTTGAATATTTACTGAACCATGACACTGAAAGCATGTCACACATTATAAATAGCTAACTAAATCTAACAGCTTACTGCAGACTTAAATGGGGAGATGAACACCTCATATCCTGCTGCTACACCTTCCAAGGGAGTGACCTTGCCCTTGAGCCACTGTGCTGGTGCTTCATTTTTCACCCTTTGCCAAGCCAAATGAGATTAGACTTAAATGAGATCAGGTTCTGCCCGTCTGAGTCCACATGGGAATGCAAAACCAGCCCTGGTGTGGGGCTGAGAGTGCAGCTGATGCATCTTAGGAGAGGATGGGGAAGTGGAACCTTTCTATTTCAGTGGTAGGCACTTATTAAATCAGCTTAAACCTTATGTGTAATTTCATCCTCAAAAGCTATGGTTTTTTTATTCTGTAAATTAGTTGCAGAAAAAAAAATCTTGCTTTTTGAAGTGATTCAAGCCCCTTGACAATACTGTCTTAAAAAGCATTTTATTGAGAAACCTTTATCAACACCAACTCCACAGTGAATTTAGAACAAAACAGAGATACATAAGAGCAAATAACCCGAAGACAGTATTTCTCTGGTGATGAGGTGACTCTTTGTCCTGCACTGGTACCCTGTCCACTCCACTTCCATTTTGTGATTTAATAGGAAGCAGCCACCCTTGCCCCAGGCCTGTTGCTTTTGCATGGTTTGCGTGGCTTTTTGATGTGGTAAAACGAAAAACTTTGGTTCAAAACAAAACCTTTTTTCTTTGGTAAATAATTTCCTATTTTTTTCTCTTTTAAGTCTCATCTGTGTTCCAGGCCTTTTTGAGCTCCCAGATGCTGTGATTCACACACTCAGTTTACTAATCATTTTAAAGGGACTTTAATTAATTTAAAACATAGCAAAAAGAAAAAAAAAAGATAAAAAAGATCATCATGTAAATAAAGTTTATTTTCCTTAATCTACAGAGGTGCCACTAAAAGGAATAGTGGTGGTAGACTTAGAAAATATTTTCAGAAGGAAAGCTCGGGGAAAAGAGTATCAAATGCAGGAGACCCTGTGTGTGCAGGCGGGTTGGACTAGATGACCTCTAGAGGTCCCTTCCAACCTTAAGCATTCTATGATTCTGTTCTATGATTCTCATAAAAATTTAATTTCAATAAATGAAGTAGTAGAAGAAGAGATTTTATCTGCTCTGTGCTGTCCAACATCTGTGGGCACTGTTTGAGTATTCAACACCCCTTCTTGTCCTTAGCTTTTGAAGTAGCTAACAAAATGTTTACATGTTTTGCCTGTCCTCTTCAAACAACACTGAAAAGGAGGGAAGGACAAGGCTTGAGATAACCTCATTACTAGGCCACATTCTAAAATAATGATAGGCTCACACAGTGCAAATCTGTAAAATCTGACTTTTACACAGGGAAGTCCGGCATGAACATTTTTTATGTAACAAGATATCACTCCATGAATGGAAGAACTGAAAGATGGAAAAATGCCTAAACAAGAATTTTACAAGTTTATCTATTTTAGCTGAGCCAGTCAGTCTAGAATACAGAACTCAAAATTGCATCATATAAAGGAGCACAAGGGAGCAGCATATTTGTATGCATTGCTGCAGGAGATTGAGAACAGAGGGACTCTTGCAAGATCTGATTTTTCTCATAGCATTGTAAATGAAACCGAACCACACAGATATTCTCATTTTTCACAACCTGAAGGAAATTCTTCTGGGTTTCGCACATAAATGGTACCTGATGCTTGGTATAAGAAACATGTAGCTTCCTGAATATTACAGAAGATACAACCTATCAAAACCATTGGACAAGACTTCTATTTATCAGACTTACGTGATTCACTTCAAAAATAAAATGTATCTACTTTTACTATGACAGAAGCACTATGTAATTACCTGAGTGTAGCAGTTCTTCACAGTGTGCATCGGATTTAGTTGATAAAGTTATAAAAGATGATTTTTTTTATGAGTATATTGTTTTGTCTTAATGGAAACTGAAAAAGACATAAGCTGGAAATATAAGATGATGCTTCAGAGGGAGAAAAGGGGAAGGAATAAATGCAAGATAATAGTCTATTTTCAGATATTAAAACACGGTAAAGCGTCTACTCTGCCAGTGTTGAAATCAGTAATCAAAAAAGCTGCAAATCTGAGGAATCTTGTTGGAAAAAGGCTGAGAAGGATACAAGATTTTAAGGAATCTGAAGAAGCCTAAAGGAGCTGTGGAAACAGCATGTCTGAAGGTTCCAGCAAGCATAGAGACTGACTGGTTTTAAGGGGTTATTCCTAAATGTTGTGTTTTAGGGCAGAGCTGCTACTTAGTCAGTCAGTTTCCAATTGGTACCTCTCAATAGGTCAGATGGACAAACTTGACTCACCTCATGAGCATTCTGTTGACCATTCCTTCCATCCTGTGGTGGCAGTTCTGCCCTCTGGCATAGTGATTATTCACACATTCCAAATTGATAACATCGACCAACTTGCTGAAGGTGCTTTGCATTCCTTTGTCCTAATCACTGAGGAAATACAGTTTAGGACTAACTGAATGGTTTCCCATTTTATTTTCATCTGATCAAATGATATAGATTATAATGACGACTAGAGAATTCTGTCAGTTTACAGGTTTGCTGATCAGGATGATGATCACACCTCATTTTGACTAGTGGATGCCACAGTGCATTTTTCTCAGTATTATTTACCCCAAACAGGCTTCTCAGAAGAGAGAAAGTATTTCTGTTGAAGTTGAGTTAAATCTAAAATTCAGTTGAAAGCTTGGAAACAGAACAGGATATCCAGCACTTTTAAAATCAATGTGAACAGCTCCAGACGCCCTTCCTTAGCCCCGTCTCTTACTGAAGTCAGTTACAGCTTAAAGTCATGCTTGTTTTCAGCTTTCAGACAGACTCATCCCTTACCCTAGCTCCTAATCTGGCCTGGTTGTTAAGGTTCAGTCAAGATGACTCATATCATTAGTCAGCAAGAGAATATTTATAATACTTTTCTCTTTGCTGAAAATATGGCTCCAAAGGCAGAGATGAATGCATTTATTCCCATAAATCAGGCTGACCTGAATCCTCAGGAAGTATTGGTAGAGTAATGAATGGGAAGCTTTAATGGGAGCTCCTCCCTGAAAGTGCTCCAAGCTTAACCATAGCTGAGGCCTCAGCTGCAGTGACGCCGATCACCAACAAAATCTCACAAGGCTCTGGAAAGTGGGAAGGGGAAATGTAAGGGCACCCACTCTTACTGGGGTGATGAGAGATGGGGAGGGCTCTCCGTTAATTTTATCCTCTTAGAGTGTTTGTGGGATATAGTTGCAGTGCTGGTGTGTAGGTTTTTCTCTTCTGCTCATCCGTAGGTGAAAATGGTTCAAAAAAGCATCATATTCAAGAAATTTAGAGCCAAGGGAAAAAAAAAAGATATAATCAACAACAGGTAAGAAATTTGATAAGGAGGTTATCTCTTGTTAGGGGAGCATAAAGGAAATATATGGTCTATGAGGAGGTCTGGAAAGGAAATATATAGTCTGTGAGAATAGTGCAGAAATTTAGGTGTGGATATGTGGCATTGTAACAGTGCCCATAAGACATATATATTTCAGGGAAAAAACTACTCCAGCACAGATTTTCAGCACAAATCCTATGCACAGGCCCTGTGCTTGCTTTATTTACAGAGGGAAATAAGTTCAATGGAAAATACTGTTTGTCTTGATCGTAATAACTGGCAAAACTGAAATCTCAAAGCCAGTCTGGCAAAAGACAGCCTAAGAAAATACGGCGGGCTACTTCTTAAAAATGATGTTGTTTAAAGTCCAGAGCCAAAAAAAAAACCCCAAAAAACCCAAAACTGACTGTGTGGTTCATCCCTGATACGGCCCACAACCAATCAATCAGATCCAGGTTCAGAAAACAGAGGCTGTCATCAGTGCAGAGCAGCAGAAAGCATTCTTAGATGACATACTGTGGCTTGTGAAAGTTTATAGGATCTGAAATGAGGTCACCTACTGTTTCATTCTGGAAAAGAAAAAAAAAAAAAGCCATCGGGGTTTTGACATTCTGATCTAAAACCTTTAGGGTCTGGGTTTCAGTTGTAGGATATCTTCTCTCCTTCATCTGCTGGTGGTCCCCCTAGGCTCACAGCGGCCTAAGGTGATTAGAAAAAAACTCTGCTGAATGTCTGGAACCCTGATTGGTTCCACTTGCAATGTGAGAGCAGGCTGGAGGAAGCCAGCATATCCTCCCTTTTCCACCTCATGGCATGGTTGTACATGGAGGGAAAAAGGTAGGAAGGAATATAGCACTTCCCATGTGAAACTATGTGGTTTCTTTTATTTGTTTTACTTTTTTAAACAACTGGATACACAAGTGGAACTTGTTGCTGACAAGAGTTAAAGGGAGATTTCCTAGAGAGAGAGAGAAGAGAGGGAAAAAGGGAGCTGCATGAGAAGTGAGCCTTCAAAAATCATACATTTCAGAGTATCTTGAGGAAATTAAACACTAAGCCCAGCTGAAAGTCAGGGGAAGTGAATATCCATGGAGTTATGTCTCAGTTCCCTTTGGGAGTCCAGACTAGACTGAAAAGAAAAAGAAAAATCACTGAAATAGTTTCATATGCAGACTTGTCAACAGCAAAAGATATATTTGAGATTTTTGAAAGAAGTGATTGCGTTATGAGAAGCAGCTTTCTAACTAGATACGGGATTAAAGCTCTATCCCAGGCTCTGGGAAATTCACAAATTGGATCCAATTTTGTGGCTTGGAGTTGTCTCAAGTTGAACAGCTTGGACAGGGAAAGGTGCCAGCAGAATGTCCATTGCCAGAAGAAACAAAAAAGAACAGGAGGTTCATGGTGTAACCAGTGCATATCACCTACTAGCCCATGATGACTTATGATGATAGAAAGAGGGGTGGGTTCTCATGGTGTGTTTTATCCTTTCTCCTAAAAGCTTTCTGTCTTCTCACTAGCAATGCGAGTGATCATCAGTGACTCCTTTTAAGGTCCTGGTTTAGCTGGGGCTTATGAGGAGAAAAAATGATCCTTAAGGAAAAATTAAATGTGAGTTATATTTTTAGAAAAGTCAAAACTAACAGGGAGGAATTTATGTAAATATTGAAGAATGTTATTGCAGTTTTTAAGACACTACTTAGGCTGTGTGTAAAAAAAGAAACACACACAAGGAAATATAACATATACAATGAAATATCTGTGCTGAATTGACAAAGAGGTCATTCAGCTGTGGGATGTGAAGTTGCTGTAGGCCAAGTTAGACCCTGATTCAAACACAAACAATTCTCTTTCCTTCACTGGAGTTGATGTTGTCACCAAAGGAAGCCCCAATGAATGCAACAAAGAACCTCCTCAAGCAAAGTGCAACAAAGCCATAATGTGATCAGCATATGCTTATTTCATACATCTTTTTCTTTGTGGGGAAAAAAAAAGAAAACATATGCAGTATAGTGTAGATTTTCGTTCTTTTCGACTTCTCTCTACTGAATAGCAATGCCAAACCATATCTTTGTGGTTCCGTTTGTCTTATTAAAGTCCTGCTGCATTCCCTTGCCAATAACTCCGATGCTATTAGAAACTGAAATTTTCTTGCATCAGCAAAAGCAAGAGCCTTGGTGGCTGCCCAGAGCATAAAGACTGCGACTTGCTGCCAGCCTTGGTCCAGCTTTCCTTGAATGCCAGCTAGTGGTTAAGCCTCTATAGCTCAAGACAGAACATGGGACAAACGGTCTGGCTAGATCAAAGGGACAGTGTGATGTTTGGCAATCTCTCCTCCTCCTTGTGATCCCACGCACAGGAGATGCTGAACATACTCTGCAAAAAATACTTAATCTCTGTGCGAGTCAGCCTGGGGGCAGTACGACTGTGTCTGCTCAGTGCTCTGTCAGAGCTGGTTCTCCCCAGCAGCACACACGTGCCAATGCCTGCGTTGACAAGCAATCTGACACAATCAGGGCAGATCAAGAGGGTGAAGAATGTGTTGCTGGGGCCCTCTATTTGTACTACATGCAGTTTAACTTTGGACTAAACACTGTCTGCTCTCCTGAAACAAATGTCCCTGCAATGCGGTGAAATTAAGTCCTTATAAGGACCAGTCCTCGGCTCATGTCCTTTGTGTTGTCCAGGGTGGTGTGTCATGCACACTGTCAATTGGAGGGAGGATCCAAGCTGCACTTCTGCTCCACAACAGAACTGCAGTGCTGTCACGGCCACAGCGAATTCCTGAACCAACCTACCTAACTCCAGGCATTTAGGTGAATTTCTAACAACACGTGGTCTCTCAGGAGAGCAATAACCTTCAAAAGCAGCCTGGAGTACTTAAGAACTAAAGGGCTCTCAGGAGCTCCTCTCTCACTGTTGATTCCTAAGGAACAGAGAGATGAATTGCTATTCATCTCCTCAGCCCCTGAGCTTAACTCAAGCGGTGTGAATCTAGACTTTTTTCCCGGATCTGTTCTCATTCAAAATAAGCTCTGCCAAACACTTTAAACACATTGTACAAGCCCGCTCTTTATTTTGATGATTGTCATTCTCCTTATTTTGTAGGCAGCATATTTAATGCAAAAATAACAAAACAATCTTAAAATTCTCTCTCTGATACCTTTGATGCTGTTCTGTCTGAAGAGACAATTAATAACAAACCATCTTTGAAAATTTGAAATTTTCCTAAAAGCAAAAGAGACTTTTTTTTGTAATGTCCTTTTTCATTCCATTGCATTACAACGCTGTCATTTTTCAATTTAAAGCATGTGTGTTCCAATTGGATTTGATGGCTATACCTTTTGTTCTAACCTGCGCTTTCCTTTCTTATATTCAAGTCATAGAAATTTTGTTTCATATTTTGTGTTACTTAAATGTCTATGGAAAAGTAGGGCTACTAGTGAGATACTTCTGACACTTTTTCCAGATAGATCCAGCTCAAGAAGTCTGGGCAGTGAAGAGATCACTAGCCTTATATTTTAGAAGCTGCTGATACAAGTATGAGCACTGAGGCTAACGGAAGTGACTTTGAGCTAGTTTCATGACAGAAAGGCACTGGATGGACTCTGCCAGAGCTAAAAGTAGGCACTCTGGTAGCATGGAAGATAGAAACGTATAAGAGAAATAGGAAAAAAAGGATAGCTCCTTTTCCCCCATGAGTTTCTACTACCTATTCTCTTTTTTGCTAAAGAATGCCCTGCCTCTCTGCCTTTCTTCTTCACCTCTACGTTCTCAACTCACACAGCTGTATACAACTCTGCTGTGGGTGTCTGCAGAGCCCAGGGCAAACTCAGGGTCACTGAAATGTAAAACTCCGGGTTGTTAGGACATTTTGAATTCATTGGATAAAGGCGTTTGGGGCTCCCGAGGATTGGTTGGAGGTTGCTCCGGGAGCTCGCTCGGGGAGCTCGTGGTTCCCCTGTGAGCGCCTGGTGGAGAGGGTGTGGGGGCGCTTTGTGAGGAGGCAGGGTTCGTTTGTACAGGGTATATAAGCCGTGGTGTGGCTTCCAGAAAGGTCTTTGTTTCAGCCCCTCAGAGACCCCTGCTCCTCAATACACCCCCACACTGCCTCCTGATGTTTCTAGCGGCAGGACTCTTGAGCAACCATAGCCCAATAACGCTGTTGTCCAAATGTCTGCATTAAAAAAATCACTGTTTCAAATTATATAAATAATCCAAGAATTAGCTGTAGAGCATCTGATCACTGACCAAGACATTTCTTGTTATTATCTAGTTTTCAGTTTGTACTACTATTATCACTGAATTCTTTTAGATATGAGGTCTGACTTGCCTGACTTGCCACAAATCACAGTGACCGTGGTCCTGATGATAAAAGATTTGTTCTGAAAGTATTTCTGAATTTCTCCTTTTCACTTCATTTTCCTTTCTGTCCCTTTTGATCAATTTAACTCTTCTTTTATTAAAAAATTCACATTGTAGGATGATTTGACTTTGCAGGTCTATGCTGATTTATTTCAGATAAGAGATAGAGTGCAGTGGAAGTCTGTAGAAGGCTAGGAGAGATCTGGCACTCTGGAGTTTTTTGGTAGTAAATCTCATAGTAACAGGTATCTTCTCAACCTGAGATCTAGAAAGAGTCTTTGGATCAGTAAGTCTTCGGATCAGAAAGATGAACTAAGTGGTCTATTGAAGGTGTAAGTCTTTCAGTACTTAGGCTGCAGACTTTATCTTTGGATAGTGGCCTCCAGAACAACCCCTCAAACATTTGTACCTGGAGGCCTCTGCCCTTCATTCTGCACAGTCTGCAACAGAAGAAGCATGAATGTGAAGGCAAGGGAAGATGACTTGAAAATAAGTTTCTATGTAACTTGTCAACCTGGAGGAAACTGTGCAATGTATGTGAAGAAAAGGTATTACATTTTCTGTATTTTCCCACAAGGTGGCAAACTTTTCTTATGATACTGTGCCTTTCAGGTTAAAAAGCACACAACAGTGTCTTTTGCATTTTACCAGAATATGGCAGATTGACTCATCTTACAGCAGCTCATTGTTGCTCCACATCAGAGAGCTGGAGCCTTAGGATCGTCAGGGTAAGTCAAAGTGCTCAGAAACTTCAGACTTGCAGCAGGTTTTTAATGTAGGGGAGAAGTGAGAATGGAAAGAGACTCTATTAGATGTTAGACCTTAAGAGGCACAAAACCTGGAAAAGTCAGCATCCAGGTACCAGTACTCAGGATGCAGGACAACTTAGATGTCCTAGGAACTGTGGCAACTGTAGCAGTGCCACTCTTAGAGAGCTGTCACATTCCCTTAGCCCTCTTCCTTGTATAAAACCACTTTATTCCATTTCTTCCCTCCCTTAGTCCAAAGAATGACTCATTTTTTCCTAACAAAAAGAGTCAATTCTGTTTAACAAGAACCAACTTCCTTAGATCTTAAAGTTTATTTTAAGTCATAAAAAGAAGCCAAAATATTGTGAGGGTTGGTGGGGTGACTTGCTTTATTTTTTTTATGTAATTGAGGTAGTTAACAATCTGACTAAAATCTTCCACCTTTTCTTCCTATATAGACCTGTTTCTGTATATTGTAATTCAAGGTAATTTAAGGTGTATCTCTACTGTACAAGCTCCATATATGCTTGGTAGGAATTTCTGTATTTAATATATGATAGTACTGTTTTGTCCTGTTGTAATGGAAAAAAAAAAAAAAAAGAAAAAAAAAAAAAAAAAAAGAAAAAAAAAAGAAAAAAAGAACTCTCAAAAGAGAGGTCAGCACATTAAATAACCTACTAGACTGTCTTATTACCTAAGCTGAAATATTTTCTGTTATATACTTGTGGCACCATAAACACACTAATATATGTGTGCAATTGCTACATAGCATTGTAGTACCAAATTGGGCAGAAGGAGAAAGAGAAAGAGAGAACTATGGAGCAGAGGGAAATGCTTCATCACCAATGCATTGGTGCATTGAATCAACATGATCAGTAGCGGGAGAAGATGAATCAGCTGGGAGAAAGAATCAGCTAATCTGGTACTCTTCCCATCATCTGCCAGTCCTTCCTCCCCTCCCTACTCAGAACTGATAGTGCAAGCAGATAAGCAGGCTTACCAGCAGTACCATTTGCTGCACCAGTTTCCTTCTTTGCACCCTATGAACTTGTCATCTCTACCTTAGATTTTGCTGCAGACGCCTTGGGGAGACGGCACTGTTAGACCCTCAGCTCTGTTCCTGCCTGAGTGGGAATATTCTCTTCCTTTGCTGTTGTCATGCCAGTGGACCCTGTCTCCCAGACAGAGAGGCTGTACTTGAACAGTTAAGATTATATTATGTTTGAATTCTGATGATTTATTTCTCATGCTCCATTACAGGTGAAGCTCTTTTATCTGATACTGTATTTCCTTTGCCTGGCACGCTCATCTCAGAGCAAGTGGTTCTGTAGCTTCATCTTGGAGCAAGTGGCTAGCCAGTGACATGCAGCACCATTGGCAGACATTCATCTTGAACTGACTTCAAATAAAAATTGCAGGTGAGTTTAGCAAAACGAAAGTTTTGATTTGGGAACATCATAACAAATCATTTCAATTGAAAATATTAAACCAAAGAATTTTAGCTTTCCAAAATATTATTTCAAAAGTGATAAAATATCAGCAGTTCCTCTGGAATGGAAAGTCTGATTCACAGTCTAGCCTACATATAGGCAAAGGGAAGCAGGTTGTCAACAAGATTTTAGAAAGACCTCACACATGCATTTAAGGGAAAAAGTATTAAAAAGCCCTGCTTCTAAGCAGATATCCACTACTGAGGGTGACATGCAGAAAGCCTCCAACTGACTGTTCATAGGGCCATATCAAAAGATGATGTCAGGGGTCCAGTTTTTAATTGTCTCTGGCACTTATATAGACATAAACGCCCATACAGCCCCCTAGATATTTTTCTTGAAGCCAGTAATAATTGTTGAGCACTGTAAGAGATGCACACCTTGCTCCCTCACCCTCACAAATCTGCTACCAGATGCTAAAAAGTCAATTACACAGGGAAGTATGAGCCTCTATTGATTGCTTTGAGAAACATCTAATCCTTGCTCTTCATAACTAGTCAGTCATCTTCTGACTTGCTGCTTGTGTTTTCTTAGGGTTTTATAGATTTTCCTGTTTTTATTTTTCTCCTCAGTTTTTATGTGACCATGATTGAACCTTCCACTTCTTCTTTTTCTCTTTTTCTCTTTCTTTTCTCTTTCTTTTTCTTTTTCTTTTTCTTTTTCTTTTTCTTTTTCTTTTTCTTTTTCTTTTTCTTTTTCTTTTTCTTTTTCTTTTTCTTTTTCTTTTTCT
>PTEX01000219.1:1174900-1225592 GCA_003342815.1 Eudromia elegans
TTTCTTTTTCTTTTTCTTTTTCTTTTTCTTTTTCTTTTTCTTTTTCTTTTTCTTTTTCTTTTTCTTTTTCTTTTTCTTTTTCTTTTTCTTTTTTCCTGATCATCTTTCCTCACAAGGCTTTGACTTATATATTCAGCCACTGATCATCTGATCTATTTTTTTCTTCAGGAGATCTGAGTCAAATTCATGGACAGGGAAGCCTCGCTATGCTGCGGCCCATGTCCCTCCATCAAGAGGAAATCTACCGCCCTCCAAAGCAGGGCTGGATTGTCTCATACCCATGAGCTGTTGAGCTCATGAGCTGTTGAAGACTGTCTGCTTGCAGCCTGCAGAGCTTGCTGACTGTGTGCATACTGCATTGGCCTTGACATACTGTGTTCACTTTTGGCCTTGTGTAAATATAATCTTTCATTTTAGTGTCCCCGTCAATGAGGGAGTGGTACAGTCTCCACAGCGTAGGTTGTCACAGCACACTGAAGCCTGTTGTGTATTCTAACATACGGTGTGGCGCATGTGGGAGTGGGGTGCTGAAGGAAAGAACTGAGCTTCGTCTGGACTGTGTCCAATCTGTCTGCCTGACGGGAACATGGAACACCTATCAGCTGCACCCTCGATTTCTTCTGGAGGAAACAAGTAGGGTTGGTGAAGCAGTGAACCAGGGAGGAAAGAAGTCTGTGTGTAGTATGGACGATCATAAGACAAGGATCTTTGGATGAATCAGTGTGGACATAAACCAGGAAACACTTGTTCAGAGCCAACTGTTCATACGAGATCTGTCGAGGTCAGGGCCTTCAAAATACTTTCTCCATTTCTTAATCTTCATTGAAAAGATGGAGAAAGATGGGAACAAGAAAAGGTCCCTTTAAAACTTTCTGTGGAAGATGATTCAGTGACCAATTTATCCTTCCTTGCTGCCTCATGTCAAAAAATCTCTGATTTGAAACAAGGGTGTTTAGAATGCCTAGCTATTCTCAGTAGGCTTAAGCAGCAGCTCCTCATCACTGTCTGAGGGAAAACCTCCCCATACGAGGATGAGTCCGAAAGGACCTGGGAGAGTGAAGCTAGGCTAGGGGCTTGCCTGACAACATCCCTGACACCCGTTTTAGGGGGAAAGACAGGGTACCTCAGCTGCTCAGACCGGGATGACGAGCCCAAGAATGAGAGTGAGGAAGAGTCACAGTCAGTCTTTGCCTCCACAGCTGAGAAACAGGCATAAGGTCGCAGGACTCCATATGGTATGGTGAGAGGGAAGGGCTCTTCATGCTTTGTGCTGGTGATGATATATATGAAATCTGATCTTGTAATTTCCTTTGCAATAGGGAGGAACCAACACCCAGAACAGCTGTTTGTTTTTAGTAATATACACGATATAAGAAGAAAAATTCTCTGCAATAGGACTTTAAACAAAAGATGTTTAAACACTAGGAAAGCGAGTGGCTCCATGGGTTCAGGTCAGTGCACAGGGATGAGAGAGGTCCCTACTGAGATCCAGCTGCGACCTCGGGCCTCAGAGCACTGAAAGAGCGACTGGACTCTGCCAAGCTGAGGAAATAAGGCAATCTCAGGTCAAACAATGAAGCATGAATGAGCATCCTGAGTACTATGGGGAATACTAGGTTCCAAGGCAAAAAGGAGTACGAAATCTGATATTGGAAGGGATAAAACGTTACCCAGTGAAGTAACTGGATTAATGACTCTGTTTAACAATTGGGAATATCTCACTGAAGAGTATCACAAGAGGAAGGGATAATAAAACAATTTGCTCGTGGCTTAAGAAAAAAATAATCAAATCACAAAACTTGCAATAAATCTAGCTAAAAATATTTTCTTTGAGCTCTGATAGAACTGGATATTTAAGCATAATTTTGGAATGTTTTTCAAAGTTTCTCTTCCCCTCCACCCCCATAAAACACTTTCTGTGAAATATATTTCCTCTCCTTGTTGCTCAGCACAATTTTATTTCTTTTTTTTACCAGTTCTGTACCTCATCCATTCAAGCTTATTATCACTGAGTGGACCATTTCCTGGGATCTCATGGAACCAGCCTTGCATAAAAAGCCAAGCCTTGAGTCTATAACTCACAGTCAGAATCCAAATTTAGTTTTGTATGTAAAGGTTCTGGTATGACTGGCACCCAATAGAGTAAAAGAAATAACAGATATTTGTGTTGCTGTGGGTGCAGTTACGGCCTTTGACTCTCCACTGCCACACACTGCGACTGTATTAGGAGAGGAGAAAAAGATATCTTGAAAATTTCCAGTTTATATCTACATAATTCCAATCCGAAATGATAGGCGGATGATCCTAGGGTGGTGTATCCTAGGATTTTTAAGTTTCTCATTATTATAGATAGGAATACCTGCATGCGTGAAATGATTCAGCATGATGATGATATATAATAATTATATATGATTATATAAAGACAATGCCACCCTCAAAGATCTTCAGCATTTTGGCTTCAGAATGGCAAATTCATCAAGCAGTGTCATTACATTCACTATGGACACACTTTCCTTGAAATAAGTGCGCTACTCCTGTACATAACAGATTAGCTGATTTATAGTCAGCAGACATCAGAAAAGAGAAATACAAGGGAAAAGAGTGGGAATCATTCACAATGAATGAGAAGTACACATTCAGAAAATACAGAAGACAGCTACCATCAGTGACTTGATTAGTCTCTAGAATATTCCTAGAGAATATGCTAGAGTTCCCGGGAATATTCTACATTCCTCCCATTCCTGGAGAATGAGGGAGATGTCAGAGGACTGGAAGAATGCCAATGTCACCCTGGTCTTCAAAAGAGGCAAGAAGGAGGAGCTGGGCAACTATAGGTCAGTGAGCCTGACCTCCATCCCTGGAAAAGTGATGGAGCAGCTCATCCCGGCTGTTGTATCCAGGCACATGGAGAAAAAGAAGGTGCTCAGGAGTAGCCAGCATGGATTCACCAAGGGGAAGTCATGCTTGACTAACCTGATAGCCTTCTCTAATGGTGTGAGTGGCTGGATAGAAGAGGGCAGAGTGGTGGATGTCATCTATCTGGACTTCAGTAAGGCTTTTGACACCATCCCTCACAGCATCCTCCTGGGCAAGCTCCAGAAGAGTGGGTTAGATGAGTGGACAGTGAGGTGGATTAGGAATTTGCTGGATGACAGAGCTCAGAGGGTGGTGATCAGTGTCGCAGAGTACAGCTGTAGGCCTGTGGTTAGTGGGGTCCCCCAGGGGTCAGTCCTTGGTCCAGTCCTGTTCAATTTATTCGTTAACGACCTGGATGAAGGGATGGAGTGCTCCCTCAGCAAGTCTGCTGATGACACCAAACTGGGAGGAGCAGCTGATAGCCCTGAGGGCTGCGCTGCCATCCAGAGGGACCTGGACAGACTGGACAGCTGGGCGGTGAGAAACCTCATGAAGTTCAACAAGGGCAAGTGCAGGGACCTGCACCTGGGGAGGAATAACCCCAGACACGCCTACAGGCTGGGGACCGACCTCCTGGAGAGCAGCTCTGCAGAGAGGGACCTGGGCGTCATGGTGGACGACAAGTTGACCATGAGGCAGCAGTGTGCCCTCGTGGCCAAGAAGGCCAATGGGATCTTGGGGTGCATTAAGCAGAGCGTCTCCAGCAGGTCGAGGGAGGTGATTCTGCCCCTCTACTCAGCCCTGGTGAGGCCGCACCTCGAGTACTGTGTGCAGTTCTGGGCTCCCCAGTGCAGGAGGGATGTGGAGCTGCTGGAGAGAGTCCAGTGCAGGGCTACAAAGATGATTAAGGGCCTGGAACATCTTCCCTATGAGCAAAGGCCGAGAGAGCTGGGCCTCTTCAGCCTGGAGAAAAGAAGGTTGAGAGGGGACCTCATCAGTGTGTACAAGTACCTCAAGGGAGGGAGAGAGCATGATGGGGTCCTCAGACTGACTTAATTGTAAAACACAGCTCTGGAGCCACTGGCTGAAAGAAGCTAGTGAGCTACCCTCGGGAAGTACAAGCATAGCCACAAGCTGGTGTAAGGGTCTGTAGAGTGATAGACTGACTGATGGAGCTGGAGGAGAGGGAAGAGGACAGGACTTTAAACTGCAGCAAATCACTATTGTGCCAACATTAGCTAAAGAGGAAGCTAGCAACACAGAAAAAGAAGGAAAACACCAGGAATAGACTGATAGAGGTACAAACTGGGCAGTACATCTAGGGAGCTCCCCAGTAAAAATATCCACAAGACCAATAAAAAAGCACAGACCAGTACAAAATACTTAAAGGGGTTAATAATTAAAACCAACATCCAACTACTAGGCACAGCTCTGCATTTCCAAATCTTTGTAAGAATTTAAGAAAAAGGGTCTAAATTAGAAGGAAAGGATACTAAATCATAATTCTTTCTTATTTTTGGGACAGCAAAAGAGTACTTGACATATTGTGCTTGCCATTTCCAAGTCTGATTCATAAGACTCCCCCTTCTACAAAGGGTCAAGACCTGTGTGTTTATCTTCAGAGCATGGCACTATCTTGCTGCTCTACACAAAATCTGCTCCTTGAAGATTGGGGGGTAGTTAGGATATCCTGTATAAAGTGATTCATATCTCAGTCACACTTCTTCAGTCCAGCAGTTTGTCCACTGATCCTACTCTGAGGTAAACAAAACCAGAGTGTTTTGGAATAAACAACTGCAAAGAAATCCATAGAAAACCAAAGAAATCCATGTGTGTGAAATAATTGACCTTGCGATAGAGCCTTACTGCATTGCTCTGGCTTGTCATATTGTGACAGCATTTGAGTGAATTTCTGTGGAATTCCTTGTGGGTGATGATTATGCAAACGGAGATTTTGCCAGTCAAACACATAAGCAGCAGCTAAAACTTGCATTGCACTATTACTTTTTCACCATTTTACATTTCTATCAGCTTGAGCTTGGAGCTGGACTCTGTGTTCAAAAGGATGCATGTAAGCAACATGCTAGAGAAATTCCTTCTCACAGACATTGTCAGAGGGCAGTCTGAAGGAGAGTCAGCCTCCTGACAGAGTGTACCTTAAGAGAAATTGTTTGGTCATGGCACTGGAAGAGTAGACCAGTGTTGGTAAAATTACAAAGTAGACATATGGGATGTAACGGAAAGCATCCTGGCCATAGGAGAGCAACTTGCCTTTGCTTTTCCCCATTCTCACCCCTCCACCATGGAAATCCCCAAAAGCATATATTTGGAGGCAAGGGGAAGAGCATAAAGGTGAGGAAAGCAGGATCAACATTGATCTGAAGCTTCATTAGGGCAAGGAATTTGGGAATGGAGAGGAGGATGAGAAAGCACTGACACCCATGAAGGTCCAGATTACAGTGGCTTGGGACATGGATTTGGAAGAGGCTGCTAGGAAAGATCATGAGAAGATGAGGTGGGTAGGGGTAACAGACTGCTACAGAAAAGGAGAAAATGGTCCAAAACGCTTGGAGAAATGCAGCCACATTGACTTTTAAAGCCATGTCTGCCTCTTTGGGAACCAGTACCTCTTTCTTAAGGTGACCATGCGTGTGTCTGAGATTGTTTTTCACTCTCAGGAGGCAGCTTGTAGCTGCCTCTGTTTATTTTCTTTCCGATAAGGACCAGAGAAAGAACAAGGATACATTCTCCAATGCTTTTTCTCCTGCTAGATACTGGGTACGGAGAGAAAGTTTTGTTCCTTAGCAGCGTTCCATTAACACTTGAGAATGATAAGCTAAGCAACCTAGAATTCTGAACGAAACAAGGTTTTATATCATGGTTACCAGCGTGTCTCTGTCTTCGTTTCAGAGTGTATCAGTGTTTTGAGATAAAGATAAGTACTGTTGCTAGGGCCTGAGAAATATTTGGATCTTGAGAGTAGCTTAAAAGCTTTTGCTCAAAGTCCATAGCATCAAAGACAAAATTTCTGTTCCAGGTAGGCATGCTGAAGACTACAGAAGATAATCTACAGCAGTGCCCTGCTTCGTCCTCAGCGCTCACAGTGCCTGAAAGTGAATCTACAACAAAGTGTTTTAGCATTGAATCTGTTGTTGATCTAGTGTTACATTGAGATTTGTCCATAACAAACTTATCACTGTCCCCCTACAGTACAGGACAAGACTCCTCTGCATCGATAGCTCTACACGCTTTTAATCGCCCCAAGTTAGGCACAGAGGAGGCTTATCTTTCCCAAGTTGTCCATACTGAGGTGTCTCTCTCTTCTCACAAGGAGAAAAAAAACCCACAAAAACAAAAGGTCTTTGTTGTCTATTGTAACGTGTACAAGAGGTTTTCTCAGAGGTTTCGGCTATTATAAACACAACCTTGTGTCTTGTCTTGCTTGGCTTTTAAAAGAAATGCTCAAATACGAACACTAAGTAAATAAATAATAAACAATGAAAACTCCAATGTATGATTGAAAGCATATATTGGCACCCAAAGTTTGAGAAATAAAACATCATATCACTATTTTTGGTCACAAATTCAGGAAATTCAGAGTATAAGTCATATTAAAAAAGCTAGCATATTATAAGATGGGAATATAAAGTAAGATCTTTAAATAATTTTAACTCAAACAACTGCATAGTAGAATTATGAAGGGAAAATATATAATTCCCCTCAAACCAGCTCACTGGAAATTATTTTCATCTCTTTTAGGGGCACATATATCAAACCTCTCTAATCATATCTTTATTTTATCATGTATATTACAATAACCTTAAATTCAGAATGACTCAGCTTTTAACTCTGTTTCTTAAATCACTCTGACATAATTAAACCTGCAGAGTGATGGAAGTTTTGTGCAGTTATTGCCTCCAAAGTAGTGCCTAATGATCCTCAGATATAGCATTTAAATCACATTCTTTTTGACACGCTCTCACCCTCAGCCAGAAAAAGGGACAGGGCAATCACAGGTGAGTAAATAACTCACAATGGTTAAGCAGAGAAACCACACTTTCAACTCCAGCCTTGTGCCTCCTCTTCATTTCCTCAAACCTTCCCTAAATACAGGAAAAAAAAAAGTGTCAAGTTAATAACATACCAAAACAAACAAGGAAACAAATAAAACCTCAAATCTGCAAGGCAGAAAGACTACTAACTAGTCCAAAAGGCCTTTTAAGTTAAGTTCTGTTCTCTTCTAGCATGGTAATAGCCGAGTTTCATCATGCTGCGGATTTTATAACTACATTGGGACAACAGAAAGATATAAATTACAAAACCAAAGCAATGTCCAGTAATGAGAGACAAATTTCTTAACATGCACTTAATATATACACTTTACCAGTCAGGTAAAGAAATTACAGCTGGCCCAAATGGTCCCTTGTAAGTGTTTACTTTTGACAAGTCAAGTGTTTTCACGACGACAAATTGTGTCAAGCAGGCTGCTCAGCCCACATGCTCGGCTATTCCTGGAGGATATGAGAGCTGGCCTTGATATTCAAATGAGGTCAGGGGAAAATTTCCATCTCTTTGCATCACCTTACTGCCTTTCAAACAAAAAGGGAGAACACGAGGCACAGCAGAATTCTCAACAACTTCTGCCGATATGACTTCCTTTAATACAGGCCAGTGAAGGTCAGATATGGAAGAGTGTTTTTTGTGCAGCCTGGGTTTTTTGGATAGTACTGCAAGAGATAATTTGTTGCCGGTTTACCCAACTGCAAAGTGAGGGACTCACAGTGAAATCATTTTCCAGAATAGACACAGAGCTTTAAACAGGGACAGGAGATTGCCAAGGACATAGCTTTGGATGACATACCTAGTGTTATTTTAGCAAATGAGTGTTTACAGTGCAATGCAGATGTACACACAAAGACGCTGCAAGCTCAGGAAAACCACATGCCTTATATACAGTGCTGTGCATGAGATGGGTATTACTGCAGTTTTGCTCTGTATAGCTATATAAGAGAGAATACAAGCATGACATATTGTTTACCAAATCGTTTAAGCTTCATAATCAGGGAGAAACGCTATTCTTATTCAAACATATTTTGCCTCATAATAGAACACTGAGGCCTCAATTAGAAAAGTGACCTCACTGTACTGAGCACTCAGCAAACCAGGGATAATAGCTCTTTCTTGAGTTCAATTGTATGTGCAGTGAAATGTTATAATTAGGGCATGGAACCTATCAAAAAGCTTGTGTTTAGAGAAAACAATCTAAATGCATCTTCATTAAATGCACGGGAAGCAATAGCCTGCTCCTAAAATTTGTCTCCTGAAAGGCAGACACCAACTTAATGAATCTGTTGTCTGTGCAATGATGCTATCCAACACATTCTTTAGTGTAATAAACTAGCACACTGAGTGTAAATCATAACACATTCTTCTGTGTAATAATGCAGGGGCTGCTGAACTGAAAATCAGCCATGGCACTGAAGTATTGGCCCTTCCCAGCCTTTATTCTTGTTCTGGAAATCAGACTAGGGAGACTGCCTAACTTTCCTGGGCTCTCGGCAGGTTACATTAGCTTTCTGAATTACCTCTTTATTACCTTTGCCTGACCCTTCTTCAGCACCTCCAGGGCAACTTAGCAAAGAGCATGTCCTGCCTCCTGCAACAATATAGCCATTTCTCAGCAAGAAGGAGTTGCTTGCTGGATTTTGGGGTGGATATGTCTGTGCAGAAGATGCTCATCTGTGTACGGGTTTTATTTTCCTTTATTTTTTATTTTTTTGATAACCAGACTATTTTAATCTTTTCAATGGTAGTGATGTGCACGACGAATGATTTTGTGTTTTATTAAAGCACTTAAGTCATAGTTGCATGGAGAAGGTGAAGGAAATGTCTTTTTCATACATTTCTCGATATCATTTCTGTTCTAATAATACTCACACTGCTGTGTTTAAGAAAGGACATATCTATCTATATATTTATATATAAAAGGGAAAAAAACCGCACGAGTTGCACGAGGAGAGAAGTTTGAGGGGAAAGAGCAAAGAAAAATGCTTGTCCTTGACTAAAAGGAAAGACGAGTGTAGTTAAGACAAAGAATTTTGTTGGTATGACCAATTTCTTCCCACTGCATCTAACAAGAAAAGAATTGACTGAAGCCCAGTTTGTAGGAGCGTTCCAAATGTTGCCCCCAAACCATGGTGTGACAGATCTGTGTGCTCTGAGCACAAGCGTTTGTTTAGACACAACAAACCAGTGAAGGGGAGGGAGGGGAGAAGCTCAAAAAAGCTATTCTGTTTTGGAAAATATGGATTTGTTTTTGTTCTGAATCCATGCGCAAAGTTATTCCTTCTTCTCTTCCAAAGGAGGAAAGGATTTGTGTGAGCATAATGATTATTTTGTTTTTACATTAACGCTTCCATCGCTCTTTTTGTCCACTTGAGGAATTGCGACAAAAGCGTCATCTCTGTTTCATTATTCAGAGAGGGAGAATATGTCCTTATCTGTGTCCTGCACTTTACTTCATCAGGATTCAGGGCATAAATTCAGTAAGAGCATCCTTTTCCTGAGATCAAGAAAAGAAAGCAATTTCTGGTCAAGTGAAGTTAAGTAAAGTGAGGACACCTAGACGATTAGCAAGACTGAGCTTTGTCACCTTTTGCTTATTGGTTCAAGACCACTTCAACTGTTCAGTGGATGAAAAAACTTCATCTGTGGCTGATTACAATTCATGTCTGGCAGAAGGTATTTCGAAGAGACAGTAACCTCTGCCCAGCTCAATCTGAGCTAAGAAACTTATTGGAGGGGAGAAAGTCACATAGATTTTTTTTCCTAGGATTTAATGACAATCAAGGATGCTATGGTTTTTGACTGCCATTTATCCATCATTTTTCATGAACAGTACATTAAAATACTATGAAGAAAGATTTCACCGAGGATGGCCAAAAGCCTAGGCTTTGTCATATTTTATTTTAATTTTATTTCATCGTTATTATAGGCAGAAGCCCTAGTTATTTTAGTCAGGAAAGTGCCAGACATTTTTGAAGAGCATGAAGAGCCAAACAAATCTCTTGAAGTGATAAAAAAAGGTTAGAGAAAAATCAGCTCAGGAATACTAAGCCTGCAAAACAACCTACCTCACTCTATTTGTGCTTTTGCTATTTTACTAGACACTAGCAGGTTGCAGAGTCAGTTTTTTCTCACAGAAGACCCAAGAAAGGGAAGAAAGAGAGGCAGCATTACATTCCTTGAAAAAGATGTAATTTCATGCCTTCGCATTCCAGAAACATCAATAACCAAAGGAAAAAAAAAGAGAGAGAGCAACTTCAGAGCAGAGACGTTTTTAGTTTAACCTATTGTTGTAGTCTGTTAGTTATTCCTACATTTTTATTTAGGGCAATAGCAAAACAGTCAGAACAAAGCTCAGAAATAAGCTCTGAAGCTATTAAATGGACCTTTCAGCCTGGCTTGGAAGTGCTGTCACAGTACTAACAAATCTTTTGATACATATGGATGTGAATAACATGTAAAGAAGTGCAATTGTCTTGTAGTGTAGGTCAGTTCCTCTTCTCTGTAGGCATTGTATTTCACGTGCTTGTGAATATGTAACTCAGGTAACTAGCCAGGATGATTCAATATTAACATGTTCATGGCATGTTCAAATAGTAAATAAGAACTACATAACAGGAGAACTGTCTGACCATTACCACAAACTCCCCAGGCTTTAAAATGAATTTCAGGGCAGGCTGCCTCCTCCTCTCTGTTCTCCCTGACTCCCCCCAACACCAAAAGGCAAAAAGAATTCCTTCCACACAGAACTGTGTAAATCTTTGTCCTTGGAAGCTGAGGAGATCACAAGTAGGTGCAGATTACAGAAGCAAAAAGTGCATATGAGAATAGCCCATCAGTGTTTTCCTTCTGCTCTCCTTCCTTGGGGGTGTAATAGCCTTCGTACTGAAAAGTCAGAAGAGGCTTCCTTTCAGAGAACGAGAAGGGGAAAAAAAAAATCTGTAAAAGCGTTCTGTAAAAGGAGACTCAACCTTTCATTAAAACAGTAATTACCTTGGAATTTCTGCTTTGAATACTATGTTTAAAGCTAAAACCAAGCCTTGAAGGGAAGCTTTGAAAATAACAAGAAAAATGAGTAGTGTGACAGTGCATGCCCTTTCCTGGAGTTTTATAATTCTACAGAGCCTGTGTTCCTCGTGGAACTATTTATCTGCTTTGAGCTAGGAATGAGTACAAGATGTGGCAGGGTGGTGGCCTGATGGGAATGTTGATCTCCGAGTGCAGAGTTTTTCCCCATTCAGCTAGCAAGAGTATTTGTATTTGTCTGTCTCCATGGCTCATACAGTAATTGTAAGTTATTCCCCTCTGGGAGAGAGAGGCTACCAGCTCATCTACTTTACTGCAAGCAGTAATTCACTTAACTCTCTGGAAAGCATTCTTACACACACAGCCCTGTTGACAAAGGTCCTATTCCAGAATCTACATTGGTTTCAATGAGATATGCGACCTTTAAAGTTCAGTATTTGCCAAAGTGCCTAGTAAAATCAGAGTTGAAGACAGAAAGATTGCCGCCTCCATCACAAGTTTGTCGAAGACTCTGCTCCTCCCCTGGACCTCATGCCGTTCCATCTCAGCGAACACTACTGATACACTTCCCTGTTTTCTTTTGGGGATGTTAAGGACTCACCAACACTGACTTCTGTGTGCACCTAAAAGAATGGAAAAGTGATGAGGAGACAGAGCAAGCAGAGTTTGACCATTTTCTCATATTGATAGTGACTAGTTTAAGCTCCTATTTCAATAAGAAAAAGTAACAAGCGTGGATTGGGGACTAGTTCTTGCATGGTCTGTGTACAGCAGCAGAAAATATAAGCACATCAAGCAATGTATCTCACTTCTTTTTCTTAACAGTGTCTAGTAGTAGACACTTAGAGTAAGAGCAAGGAAAATAAAGAGAAAGCGAAAATGAGTGTTAAGTTTTTAAAATCTTGAATATGCCTATTAGGACTCAGAAGACGCATCTGCAACTTCATTATCCCCCATTATTTCTTTTCTTCCGCATGGAAGGAACTTCTAGCATTTTGACCAATCCAAACTCCACACACCTTGGTTCACCCCACTTTGATAAAGTCTTTTCAGTGTATAAGCTGGTGCAAGAGTGTAGGAACAGAAAAACCCTAGCTATCTACGGATCAAGAAAGCTAGGGGCTCATTCTGGTTACCTTTCAGCCCCCCAAAAACCAGGCAGCGTGACCAGACTTAAACACATACTGCCTTCGGTAGGGAAGGGAGAGAGCGGCTCTCCAGGGGCATGACGCACTCGGCAGCCAGGACAGCCGAGATGCACCAGCTGCCAGGGCACCCACCCGCCTCCGTGCACCACAGGCAGTGCCCGACTGCCAGCGCCCGAGGGCTCAGTGGCTAGAGCAAGGCTGATTGCTTCTGAAGTAAGGGAGGGAGGAAAGAAGGCTTTAAGATACTCAGACAGAAAACATTTCCACCGGTAGTTTCCATGTAGTTATCATTATTTTCCTGACAGCCCTCTACCTTCCTACACCTATTCTGTTGTGAAAAAAAATCTTACATTAAAAAACTCAACAACCTGCTACTTAAATTAAAGTTTTGGAACATATGCGAAACAGTACCAAAAAACAGTATGAGATGCAGTACTTCTGGTTGAACAGCCTTACATAAGCATAAGGAATTAGCAAAATCTCTGTCAACCCTGATTATTTGCGTGGTATATCGTCTGGGAGACTATTTTATAAAAAACAAACAAACTTTTAAAAATTAATTTTCATTTGGTTCATCTTCTTTAATAAAATATTCATTTGGAAATAAAAAAAGTCTACAGTTTGATCCCATTTAGTTATAGATCATTTGGAATGCATAATTTTATATAACAATAAATCCTAATTCTCTGTTACTAGTATACTTGTATTTATTTGGTCTCCCAGCACCATTTATAAAGTGAATGACAAGCCATTTGCTGGGTTGATAGAGAAAATACAAATGTAATAAAATGCTCTTTATCAGCTGCTCTTGCTATCCACACGTTCTTTGTCTCAAAATGCAAACAAAGCATTTCACACACTGAAAAAGCTTTTAGCATACTTATCCTACACACACAGCAGTACAAAACCAGTAAACTAAAAAAAAAATACTGCTTAAACCGAAGCTACTTCCCATTTTAATTGTTCAAAGAATTTTCCTCTCTTAAAATTATTTTATATTCCCTACAGAAGGGAGTTTCTGAACAGGAGAGGAACAAATTTTCTTGAGCCTTCTGGCAACCTCCTCAAAGTGAATTAAAAATATGAATTATATCTCCGAACAATCTTAGGATGCCAGCCAGATCAGCAAGCAGGGCAGCAGGAGGGAATTCCTGCAGGTGTATTCCCCTACGTTTACAGCTCTCTTCCACATAGCAAACGTACAGCAAATTGCTTCTGCGACTGCCACACAAAACATCGGCCTTCCCAGCAACCTGGTCTGTTGGACAGCTGGGAAGGGTTTCCCCTCCACAGTCAATGCAGCTTCAGGCAACTGCTAGGGGCAGCGTTGTACCGGGTCTGTCAGCCACAGCAATGGCAAAGCAGCAGCAGCTCACCTCCCTGTACTCGCGTGCACAGGCGCACAGCAAGGTGTTGCACCTATAGATTAGCGACAGGCACCTTGGCCATTTGTTGTCCGGGTGTCAAACAAGGCAAGCTTTTCCCTTGGGATAGTGTGGAAATGTGAAGTATTAGAGCTGGAGGGGACCTCATGAAAGCACCTGGTATTCTTCTCCCTGGAGGAAGGATCTATTGTGCTGTAGCAATACTGATATGTTTTATCAAAATGTAAGGTTTTACTAAACATAAAAACAGAAACAGCAAAAAACACATGCACACACAAACACGCAGACAATAAACACAACATAACTCCCATGGGAAAATCATTACTAGATGTTGTTATCCTTATTGCTAAAATTTTGCCAGATGTTTTATGATCATTTTGCCAGTGCAGTTACAATTAGATTTAACTTGTCTTGTCAAGAAAAGTCGCTGAATCTCAGAAAACATAATTCCATTTCTCTTTCGTGATTTCTCAGAATCACTGGCTTCATCAGGGCATGGATGTGCTAGTGCTGTGTCTCTGTGGCACTTTTTGTTTTCTTGATTGGGAAACAAACTCCATAATTCAAGCCTTACAGACTTCCAGGAAAGAGTAGCTCTCACTCTCTGAGCAATTGTTTTCAGTTAATTACAGAAAAATGAGCTAAAGGAGATGGAACATTCCTAGCACTGATTACTGATCGAATTTTGTATTCTGAACAGAAAAGTCTAGCTGAAACAATAATATATTTGGATGTAAATTTAATTAAAGTAAATCAAATGAAACTGATTATTTTTGATAAAGGGAACAGTGATTTATTAGAGGTTCCTGGTAGCAACTCAGACCCTCTTCAGTCTGAGCTGGGACCACTCAGATTGGGATTAATATGCCAAGGCAGCTTGCCATGCTGTGGGCTGTGTACCAGGAGATGCTTTTATCTGAGAAAACAAAGATTTGACCACTGTAAGCATAAAATTAATGGAAAAAGAAACATTTAATAGTATCAGAAAAGCTCACAGAATATGTACATAAGCTTTTAAGTAAACTCAAAGAACAATCACTTTTCAGTATGAAGGAATGGCAGGCATTTAATGTCTTTAGAGATATCAGAGGTAAGGGGGTTAACCAGCCATGATAGTTGGCTATGCAAGGTGGACACCTGCCTGCTGCCAGAAAGGGATCTGGAACCAGCATTTCCTTCAACAAATCACCAAACTAGCCACAGGGTCAAGGAAAAGGCGCAGAGGTGAAATTGCTTGAGAGTGTTAAAAATCCTGGAGCTGTAAGTCAGACTTCAGCATCTGTGCTCATGACTGAAAGAGACCTGGAGGAAACTCTTTCAGTTGTTGCAGAGATGTTCAGTCAGCTGGATGAGGTTATTTCAGCTTCAGGGGAAATCTCGTTTGCTTTGCTACCTTTTATACTGATCTTGCTAGACAGAAAATATATCCGATACAATAAAGAGCCTGACCTACCCCCTTGCACTCAGACAAACAAGAGTTATTTACAGAGGTAGCTGAGGGCTTTTCCATATCTGAGCTCAGCACCTAGGGCAGAAGTAGAGGAATTTATCCTTATCAGTGACTAATCCATGGTGAAAGAAGAGGTGAATCTCACTCTGAAATTGCAAGTTTTGGATTTTTTTCTGCCTTGCCTTACAGGAAGAAAAGTCCAAATCTTTTGTTTATTTGTTTTTTCATGATACTACTGAAGATGTGAAGAAAGAAGGCAAAAAAAAAACCTATTAAGAAAATTTAGAAAGATAACACATCTATTGTAAGAAATTCATGATTTTTTAAGGCCAAAAGAGAAAAGAGTGATATTCTAATATGACCCCTCCCACCAGTTTTTCTAGTTTGCACTGAGGCTGAAGCAGTACATCCTTATAGAAATCTCTGAGAGCATAATTTGAATATTTCTAGTTTATAGGCAATCTTCTATAGATAGTTTGTTTCACTTAATATGTTATCACTGGCCTGCGCTTGCCCTTATTTATCTCTCAGCATTTTTTCTTATTTCGTCTCTGTGTGTGAAACTGAAGACTGCTATTCTTACTAAATTCCAGCTTCCACAGAGAAATTTCTGTATATCGGCAGTACTGTTACAAAATTGTTCATTGCTATTTAGTTCTGTTAAACCAAACACTGAATTTGGGGTCAAAAATCGTCCCTTACTTCACACCCAGGCAGTGCCTGGCACACACTGGCCTTTAAAATGACTTGTTGAATTCTACAAAACATTCTACAGAGTGGTGTAGGATTGCTTAAGACAGTTAAATGATTTAACTTTTTTTTTCTCTTTTCCTTTTTTTTCCCCTTGACCTAATAAGACTTTGCAAATTCGAACTTTAAAAGATTTAGGATCTGGGAGTTTGGCATATAGATGCCTAGGAAATGAAAATTATTTTATGCCTGTTGTAAAACTGCTAACAGAAGTGCATGGTTATTCACGATGGTGGCTTGAGTGGGAGCAGCATTGATATGTGAGTGGAAGAATTCATTGCCCGCCTTTAGCACCGAGATGTCTCAGCTGTGTGTTTGGAGCAAGATGCGAAGCAGGAAGGACTGCAGTGAGCAGAGGGCACCAGACACCATCCGAGGAGAAATTTTTGCCCACTGATGTAAAAAAAGGAATTGCCTCCTTCCTCCTAGTGCCTTATAGAGCACACATTAATCACTCTTTTGGGCTATGGAAATCTGTGAAGGAAAGTATGATTCTCTCTGTGTTTTTGTAATAGTGTTGCTGTTGTAGCTATGATGGCCAGCCAAAACGAAGCTTGGAGCAGAGCTAGCATCCTTCTGCAGACCAGATAGGAAAAGCTTTCAAGTTCAAAGTGACCCATAGCCTCAGGACTTGACGGTATGTGTGACTTTTTCTCCAGCTATACCAGTGAGGCTAATAAAAGATGCTACTTCTCCCCACCGATCTTGCTTTCCTGTAAATGTGGTTGTATAATTACTTAACATAAGAAGTTATAGCACAATTAAGTCATCCTAAGAAAGAGGCCAGGGGAAGGGTTTGTATCAGTAGTGAGCAGCACCAGAGAAAAAGAATACGTAGTGATGGGCACACTGAGTTTTCCCTCCTTAATAGCATTTAAGAATCACATTTTTTAGTTTGAGTCCCTCATTCATCACTGTGTTCAATGCACCCGTGTGACCCAAGTTGGACAGAAAGCATAATTACCTGTGATATTCTAGTATAGCCAAGCAGACAGGAACACTAGAAGGAAGAGAAAGGCATTCTTAGAGGAAAGTAAAAGACTCCAGTCAATATGGAGCAAAGCAGCCACTCTTCAGGTGTTCGTAGGGTTATAGAAGTTTCTGCTACGACTGAGTTTGTCACATAAATGATTCTCCTTCTCCTTTTTCCAGAAAGTACCTTATAAAAGTAATTCAATTAATACCATTCATTATAACTTTTCTGTATAATCACCCACAAAATTTACCTCATTGGCTGAATGAAGTGACTTCCCCTTGGGGCAGGGAGACTAAATCTAGAACACCAGCAAGGCAAGAAGGAGAGTGAATATTAAAGATTTTTAAAACATAATAATTAACATAAATGCAGTCATAGACAATATTTCTATTCTATTGATCCCCTTTCTCTCCAGCCAGTGAAAGAGGCTACATGTTATGCCCATGCAGATATGTCACACCTAGGAGTCTGTGTTTATCGCCCTTCGACTGTGGCCCTTTTTCATTGTTGAAATGCACGTTGTTAGGTTGGCTCTGACAGTTTTCTGGAAATCACTCACTAAGTAAACACAATGTGATAAGAAACCAAATTCAGTTCTCTTTTATGACTGATTTTCCTTCAGCTACTATCATCTTTAAACCTTTGAAGGAGATACCAGAGTAGCTAGTCTTACTTGCTAATCTCTAAAAACTCCAGAGAACAGACTCTAAAACTCCCATCACTTACTACTGTTCCAAAATAGCCCTAATCTCTGAAAACTGCTATCAAGAGCTGAAGTAAAACAGCCATCCATACATTCTGAGCTCTTGTCACAGTAACTCAGAAAGATTTATAGCCATGCTGATATGCATTGAAAGGCAGACAGACTTAACGAAGGCCCTCTGCATGTAAAATCTGTTCCAATTTTGTGGCCTGAAATAATATTTATCTCTATCTTCTTTGTTTCTTTGTGTGTACCTGTGTGTGTAGTTTGCAACGGCACTTGCTTGAGATGGGTCTAGAAGTAAGTTATCTCGAGCACAAGGCTGAATAAATGCCATTGGGCGTACGCATCCTTTTCGCCCCCTCAGCCACGCTTCTTAATAACGTGGTTATTGACAGGAGAGTGTGCCTTAGGATTTGATACTTCTATGTACATTAAATCGAAGGAATTAAAATACATTTAAATCCCTATTTCATCTAGTTTCTGTTCCTCTCTCCAGCTTCTATCTTATCTGTTAGTCTGATGTCTTTTTTTAGTGCATCCTGCCTATTCTCTCTGAACTGAATTTGCTTCTAACAGCACCTTAATAATCAACTTGAAATTTCAATTCTTCCTCTTAAATATAGGTCATGGTACTTTCACCCAAACTCAGACCTTGAAGATCTTCAAATTGCAAAGTTTGAAAGAAAAATGGAGAGATGGAAGAGCTTTGAAAAATAATGGCAAAAAAATGCCATTGATCCCTTTTAGGAAGGAGGCTGCTGGCACGTAATGGGGAAATGACATTTCAAAGGTCAGCTCACACAGCATATGTGGTAAGAAAAAGAACCAGTACTGCCATACCGACTGCACCAACTTCAAAGCCAGTCAAAGGCCGAATTATTACAATTTACTCCCATGAATACTGCATTTGAAAATCATCTTCACCATGCACAACCCAGATGTCCTCAGCCACTAACCTGCAAAAAATGCACGCATTGTGTTTTGTTGCATTCTTTTTAAAAGACACCGGCAGATTTTACCAGAGGCCTCCCAGCTTAGAGAGATGTATTAAAAAATATAGACTAGTACTGTCTGTAGCTGAAGACATTTGCTAAATCATCAGAGAACGTGGCCAGGACTGCAAAGCATTTTGGACTAACAACCTGAAGGGATAAGCTCCATAAATTTGCAGTAACAAAGATGTTCTGTGCTTATTTAAGCAAGACTGCCTCCTCTCTCTTAGACTCTGCCTAAGAGTTCCACATGGAAAACTTATTTCCATATTTCAGTGATGCATCTCTTGGTTATGTGAATATTTCACAAGACTGTAATTTGGGTAGCTAGCATAAATCTGTTTTTTATTTTAGTCTCTTCCTTCTTACAGGTGGATAAAAAATTAAAAAGATCAGCTTTATTACAAGTGACTATTTTTCTTGTTGTTGAAGAATAAGCAGTAGCTAGATGGACTGCATTTGTTTGTCTGAAGAGTTGAAAATTTTTTGACTGTTTTAGCTCTTGAACCTCAAACCATGGACTTTCAAGACCTGCAGACCTCCACACCTCTCTCTGAAAAAATGTTGTTGTTCTGGCTTCTGGTCAACACAGTGATTTTTGGTTATCAAAGTGTGGAAAATTATAAGACAGATCAAGCTCAGCCCACTAGTAATTTTAAGAATCAGGGAAACGCATTTTAATAACTTTTGATATGAACCAGAAAGTCAATGTATTCATCTGACCAAAGGACTCAGAAGTTACAGGAAAGGCCTGCAGACATTTGTGGTATCTGCACTTCACCCCGCACTGGAGAGGGGGACGGTGACACAGAAGTTATATGGGATATGAGAATGGTATAGCAGTTTATCAACAGCAGTATTCTACAGATAATGCACTTCTAGCAAAAAGTTAGGGGCAGGGTCTTTCCCCATCATCCTCTGAAGGAATGAAGTTTTTGCCATATGTCTTCTGCTCTTGTGTGACTAAATCAGAAAACTGGACAGGGGTAATTCAAAAAAGCCTCAGAGGTCTGATTTACAAACATGGGTGTTAGGATCCTCAGTAGCACATCAGAAAAGAGGAGTTCGGCCACAGCAAGAGGTAGCACTATGACTGCACGGCAGAGTGTGCCTAAATGATGGCCTTCAGGTGCATGAAGGCATTTTTAAGGTTGGAATCATCCTGGAGAATATCAGCACCAGAACCTCTAAGGAGTTACAGATAACTCCATGGACCTTGCCAAAAATGTTTTTCTGGGGAGCAGACTTCTTATTTTTCGAAATTAACTTTGAGGTCAGCAAGACCTATATGAAGCCATTAGTATTTCATGCTGGGCCATATATTTGCTCCAGAGTTCAGAGAGGAAGATCATGCTCCTTTCTTATTAGTGATGACTTGTCACTATAGACAGATTATATCTCAGAGCATCAATTATTATCTCAAAAAAAAAAATAGCACTTTTCAGCAACACTCCTCAAGCACTTCGGTGAGGTCATTGGGGTCTGTTGGTGACAGATTTCAGTGGATGACTTGATTGAAGAGCGAATATAACATGTACTGTGAAAGCAGCAGAGCAAAGCCAGGAGGTGTGTGAGCTGTGAACGTGTCAGAGCTCTCCTTAGAAAGTCGGCTGTGGCACTCTAGGCTCTGTTTTCTCTATATTTTCTGTATATTTCTTCCTTTTTCTTCCTATTTCTTTTTCCTATTTCTTCTGTCCTCTGCTCATTTACAAAGCAGCAGCTTGTGTTAGATGAGGAGGAAATACCTACCCCCAGAGAATTCAAATAGAGATGCAAAATGCAGGCCTAAAAAGAGGAAAAAAAAATTTTTTAAAAAAAAAAGGCGTAAGGAAACTGCAAAGGGCAGAACCATTCCTTTGACTTCATATCTGTGGGAACTAGAAGTAAATTTTCATTCAGAAAGGCCTTGCAACACGCTGCTTTCTTTATGTATCCAGCTCTGCTCTTAGAAGCGAAAATGACACAGCTGAGCACGATCAAACACGGCAAAACGGACTAGGGCAAAAGCCTGTGGGTAGGTACTGCCCTGGGCTGGTCCTCAGGAGTCCAAAGGTAGTTCCAGGCACTCCTGCAGTTCCCAGCTCTATCCTTGGCAAATCCTTTTATTTTTCTGTGTGTCAGCCTGCTTATGAAAATTGTTACCAGCATACTTCTCTGCTCCTATAACTCGATTTGCCCTGCTAGACTGCAAAACGGGCATATGAATAACATTTAGCATCAGCTGGAGGTCCTCTGTCTCAACTAGAAGTCCTAGGCTCTACTGTGATGAAAATTGCATTTTTTTTTTTTTTTTTTTAATATTCTGGCTCCCTGTCTGCATCTGAGGAAGAACTTCTTTCCTGTGAGGGTGACAGAGCCCTGGCACAGGCTGCCCAGAGAGGCTGTGGAGTCTCCTGCTCTGGGGATCTTCCAAACCCACCTGGATGCCACCCTGTGCCCCGTGCTCTGGGTGTCCCTGCTGGAGCCAGGGAGGGTGGGGTTGGACTAGATATCTCCAGAGGTCCCTTCCAGCCTCAACCCTTCTGTGGTTCTGTGATTCAGCAGCTGCAACAGTGAGATGTCAGTGAGGCTGAGGATCCTCTGAGGCTGTTAGTGCAAAAGCAGGGGAGGACAGATGATGTGTTTAGGGATAAATAATTTTTCAGAGTCACAAGTTCTTAGCAGGCAAGGAAGGAACAAACATCTCAGAATGAACAAGCAGCTTCCTCATGACATAATTACAGATGAGGCACAACCAGAAGACATGAGGTACTGAGGGCAGCAGAAGACATACAGGGTCTAGACCCAGAAAAATATCTGGGGCACCAGAAAGGAACTTCTGGCGCCCCCAGAGCAGAACCCTGAGGAGGGGTCTTGGCTGCTTGCACAGGCCAGGGGCAGCTCAATAACTGTGTGTAATTCTTTTTCTTCCAAGCACTCAGAAAAGGAGGTTCATTTCTTCATTCACAGTCTATAGATGAGGAAACTGAGTCATACAGAGAAGAAATGCTTGACTGAAATGAAGAAATGCTAGTCTGGTGCTTTTATCCGCTCCAAAACGTCATGCATTTAACTTGTTCTAGTTAATTTTTGTTTCTAGTTTTGATTTATCTTTATGAGCTGAAGAAATCTGTGTTTGTGAAGAAAATGTAGCCTGATCTAGATAGAAGTATGCCCTAGCTCCTTATATTGCGTTGCATAAATATAAGAAGAAAATTATATTGTTTAAGATTAGGCACATAAAACATAAACTTCTTTTAATATCTTACTAAAGGCATATTATGAACTAATTTTCTCACAGAGACAGAGAACAGTTGATTCATTGCAGCAAAAACCACAATGTCATCAGTACTGCTAATCTTCTACGATAGGCAAGGTTTGAAGGGACACATTTTGTATAAATTAAGTGCATTAGAAAAGTAAACAAGACAAGATTTGGGGCACACAAATTTTCAGCTGGGTCAGAAACAGAGCTAATGTCTTACACATTGGCTAAGAAGAGGCAGAGCATAATCCTCCTAAGTAATAGTCTAGTTATGAAATTTAATTAACCAATTTCTAATAGAAATAGGTAGTAAGGCGCTTTCATTTAGTCCATGATTTTTAGCCGGCAGCAGTGTTATGAACTGTATTGTGCAAACTTGTCCTGATCTCCCTGCAGAGTCATGGCTCAGTGACTGGAAATGGAGCAGTTGCTTTGAAAAAACTGCTCTTTCACTGGATTGTGAGCATTGCTGGTTTCTGTTGTACTGATTTGTTTGGCTTCGCTTAGCTCTTGTTAGAAGAGTGTTGTCTCCTCTAGCAGTGTATGTATTTGTATAAACAGGATCAGCTTTTAAAAACATTGTTCTCATTTTTTTTCTGGTATGCAAGCTGAAAAATATAGATGCATTTCTAAATATGGATGCAGGTCAGCTGATTGAGAAGTGGAGAAAGGCTTTAATTAGACCATTTAATTTTCCAGACCATTATTATATCCAGCCACATAATTGCCCTAGGATGTTTTCCAGAATGGCATGTCATTGCTAAGGCTCCACTGCTTAAAGAGAGGCCAGGGCCCACCTGGAAGGGGAAAACCAGTTTTCAGCAAATGCCAATTATGCAGAAGGGGGTGTCTCTTACTTGAAAGGACTTTGGGGACCATGACTCGTGGTTAGGGTGTTGGGGAGGAAACGGGGGAGGCTGGGCGGGAGTTCCACTTTTAAACACCTCTCAATCTAAATCGCATTTGTTTTCCTTCCTGTAACAGATTCTGCAGCCACGAACAACCTAGTCACTGCTTACTTCCCCTGAAGGTACTTATGCAACTTCTGCAATCAACTTATTTTTATTTTTTAATGTGGCTTTTCCTATTAGCAAAGTCTGTAATTTAGACTGTATGTCTAAATGTCTATGTGTTACATATGGACATCTCTCCTACGAAGTGACGTTGTGCTGTTGACGTGCTGGCAGGATGTGTTGTGTCCCTGCTAGGGAGGTGTTGAATGAATCTTAAGAAAGCAAAAGGAAAGGTAATTGCACAACATGCAAATTATTTTTCATCAATTTTCTTTGAAGATTGAAGTACCCCTAGGGTTCTGTTTAAGCATGGAGACACTCTGCCAAGCCATTTGAAATGCACGGGGATATCAGCGCAGAATGGGAAATGAAACACGACCAGATATAGGTCAGTGAAGGTTACAACAGGAAAAAATAGAAAGTACAGAACCCAGACAATTACCCTCTTGTTACTGATTAACCCTTGCATTCAATTTCTGCTCAGCTCTCCAGCCTTTCTAAGGGCGAACGTGCTTGCAAGCCATCCGTCAGCTGATGCTGGTCCGATTCAATGTGCTCCTCACTTATGAAGAACAGGCAAATTGACTGAGTTTGAGAATAAGTTGGTGGCTACAACGAAATTTCTTACTGCTTGTTATATTTAAATCAAGGAAACAAGATGATGCGTGACCACAAAGGAAACCCCACCTGTGTGCTTCACTTCTAAGGCTGAGGACAACTTCTCTCTGAAGATGCACCACTCCCATAGGCAGGATAATTCTGCTAGGCTTTCAAAAAGACAAGCTCAGCAAGCCTGCGTGTCAGTATTTTTCTCTCTGAAAAATACTAACACTTGGGTTTAAAAGCTGGACTTTGTGGGTCTTTGCAAAAAATAACCTGCAGAACCATGCTTCTCTATGCTTTTTAACTTATTTCAATTTTTCACCTCCCTTTGAATGGCCTTAAATAGCCAAAATACTGTTTACTTTTGCGTGAGAGAAAGACTTGTTTGGCATTCTCAAAAACCCCACCACAGTTCTTTCTAGAAATATTAAAGAAAAATATGTGACTCCTCATCTACCAAATCCACATTTTAGGGGAAAATCAGCTCTGCTTTCTAACAGCTTTGCATGGAGAGATGGATTTGGCAGACAGAGTTTGATCAGATTCCCACTGAGTGTAGTCAGAACTTATAGTCTTCCAGCACCAGTGTAGGTATCTTCTGATCAGGTTATAAAGGCGTTTTCATGTTGCACCCAGCCCTGTGTTTTTAAAAAAGAAATAATTCTTGTGTGGTGTGGACCATCAGAATGAACGGCTGGAAGAGGACACGAAGCAACCATTTGTGCAAGGTCTTAAAGCTCTCTACTTCTCAGTCACTTTTCCAGTTAAAGTCTTCTGGAAAAAGCATGTTTCTCTGCTATAGCTCAGAAACATATTCTTCAGAGCAGAAAGAATGATGGGAAAACTAAACCCACACTTAGATTAAAGTACTGCTCAAGAAAGATGTGTTACGTCCACAGCAGAAGAAGAACAAGCAATTCATCACTGTGAGTCACTGGACAGGATGGAACTGATGAATTAGTACTGAGTTAGACTGTTCCTTGTCCTGCTAGGAAGCAGAGCTGCATTTCATAGATGTCACCTGTAATGAGAGACAAGATTTTTATTCATCTGCAGGTCAAATCCCTAATGAGATTCACTTTCCTGGTCTATAAATTACAGCAAAATGACTGGTGCTCTCCAGTAGTGAGGGCATTAGTTTTCTAGCCAGGGACCATCCAATATCAGTATATAGCAAAGCATCCACATGCTTTCTCTTTTCATCACTGATTCACCTGAAATGTGGAATTTACTGGGTCACTCATTAAGCCATGAAGAATGTGGGACCATGTGGCCAGAAAGAGTTAACTGCAGAGCTGAGATACCGCCATGAGCCAGTGTCTTTGAAAAGTGATCTGCTTGCCCTAGAGAAATAAATGGTATCATTCAAAAAGCTGCTTCAGGGAAGGTCTTTCCCAGGTCTAAGTCCCTCTTTGCACCTCTGTAAATAGGAGTTTATCATAAAATAAAGTAAGAATAAAAATTGAAAAAGAAAAAAAAAAGACCTAGATGATCAAGTGACTATAATTGTTCTGACCTACCACAAGACTTCTTGTTATGCATTTGTCAGCTCCTCCTACTGCTCCAAAGCCATCGGTTTAGACTAAACAGCAAAATCACGCAACAGAAAGCTGAATTCAAATCGTATATTAACCCTTACCTTTCCTAATTCTCAACTGCTTTAGGAATGTTCTTTAATATTATGTTTTGTTAGTCTGATTATCAATGCCAGGGCTGTTTGCTGAAACCACATGTCCAGAATCCATGTCTCTCACCCTTATTAGCTTGCAAACACTTTTAGTGATAACACTGACATAAGCAGCTATACAGCTGCAAGGAGGTGGCACGCGATCCATTTTGGAGCCGTCATGTAGAGTCCCCCAGTCCCACCCACTCCTTCGCAGCAGCGCTGGTGCCTGTGCCGTCAGTGGCTGAGCAAGGAAAAGGCAGCAGTAACACTCAGCACGTGCATGTTCCCTGGCTCAGCCGTTTCACAGTCTCCTCTCAGCCAGTCCCACAAACACCAAAATCTGCCCAGAAAAGGGGGCAAGACTAGACAACTAGGAGAAGGGAAAGAAGTGGAATCACAGGAGCCCTAACCTGGACTATTTTAAGGTTCTGCCTTCTGATGGACCCTGAAACTCCTTGGTGCAACTGGCTCAGGGAATGGGGCAATTAGTTGTCTAAAATGATTTTGAAACTGTGACTTTGATTTTTAAGTCTTCCACGCATGTTTGACGCTGTGACCAATAACAATGTCTGCACTCAAAATGAGCCTTATTCTCTAAGGAGAAAGCAAAACAAGGAGATAGAAAATTAAAGCCAGTTGAATTTTAAATAACTTTTGTTTGCTTCTCTGCTATTTGTTTCCAGTACTGAATGAAATCTAAAGTCCTGAAACATATACAGAATAAGCTACCATTATTTATAGCCAAGTCAGAAATACCTGGAAAGTGAAGGTTACCAAGCAACACTGTTCCCAGTAAGTTCAGAAAAGGGTTCAATTCAGATCCGGCTTTTTTAGGAATTTTATCTCTGAAACTAAAAAAGTTTCCTCTTTGTCAGACATGCAGCTCCAAATCATACGAACAGTAGCACTTTATGAAAATAAAGAAACAAAAATATCTACCTTACATAGTGAAATACCTGGTGCCCAAAACAGGTATTCAGCCCAAGATCAAAATACAGGTTGCTTTAGGTGCGAGATACTAAAGGAACACAGTGTTTGAAGGGAAATGACCTTCAGCTAAATTGCTGGTAACACTTCAGAGTTGGCAGATGACTGGAAACCATCAAAACACTGTGGTCTGACAGGGTCCTGCTCAATGGAAGAGCCACAATAGCAGATCACAGGTGGGGCCCTGGCCTTTTGCAGTTGCAAATTAGAATGTATTCTTTCAGTGTTGTAAAATGGATAACAGTGTTGTAAAATGGATACTAGAAATAGACATTCAACTCACTGAATGTGACTTACCATAGCGCAGGCCATTTGCAAAAACAGTTTGCTCAACTATGATGAAGGCTTGTTCTGTAATCAGCTGATTAGAGGCTACATTTGACCCTGAAGATCTACACCTTCCTATAACTTCCTACACGCTGTGAAAAAAGGCTAGGGTAACGGAGAAGAAACAATTCCTTTTCTGTGTCTATGAATCTGAAATGTGAATGAAACATCAGCGTTACCTTGTGATGCAGCTCAGGCTCATGGTATAATTCAGGAGGGCAGTGAACTCAGGAGATCTAGATGTTCTTATGGAGGCCCAGTCTTCATAAGAAACAGGAGAAAGTTTTAAGGATAGACTAAAGATGATGTGGCTTTTTAGTCAGGAGTAAGGTGATCTCTAATATATATGCCTTATGAGGAGAACTGATGAAGTAAATCTTATTAAAGATATTTTATATACATACACATTTCTATATATACGCAAATATATATTTTACTGTTTATGCAGTTTTTCAGGGTGCTTGCTTGACTGATACACTAGGAAAGCTAACCTATGCATTTTTTCCAATACAGTCTGCTAATTTTCCTGGTACTGTAGTTATAACTTATAGGTAAATAATTATTTGGTTTTACATTTCAAGAAAATGTAAGATTTATATGAATATCGTGTGTTTTCTGATTTATTTTACTTGCTCTTTATTTGTTAAAAATAACAGGGAAATAATATTGCTTGGTTTTGTAACTTAAAAATATTCAAACACTAGAGTAATTATCACAAAACTGTGTTTTGGAATTCAAGCAACCAATAAAATCCCAGTTTAAAGGAAAAAATCTGCTACAACCCAAATACATTTATTATGAGACACTAAAATACATCCGACCATGATACTTCAAAATAATTTGGTCTGTAAATGCAGTGGTTTTAATACATGTTTTTCATGTCTGCTAAAATTATACAGGTGTGTATGATTTTACAGGGGATTTTTTAACAGGGAAGTTGTATCAGAAGTGTTATTCCACACAAAAATGTGTAATCAAAGGCTGCAGAGATTTCCTAATTTCAGTTAGCTGAAAGTCAGTTGGCAAGCAATTTGTTCTGTCTACATACTTACCTCATCACTGTGCATGCAGCCAAACATGAAAGTGGTGAAAAGAGGTTAATTATATTAGAAATAATTTCCACTATCACTTAGAAATCAGCTGTACTGCTGTAACAATTCTCCTGTTAATACACAGCTAGTGTAACTAGAAGTGTGTATATGTGTGTATATATAGTGTGTGTGAATTGATTATATCAGCATGAAGTGTATATAAGGCATAAGTAGTGGATTCAAGAGATTGAAGGACTTTGTGGTTCTGGCACATCTCAAAATCCAGTATGGCTATCAGAGGTTTTTTTATATTTTTCATTACTGAGAGGTCACAGTGATGCAGTAGAAATCTGAAGAGAGATCAGCACTGGCAATCAATGTAAATTGCTGCAGGAAGTAGAAACTTGTTAAATAAATCTTTTAGAATATATTTTAGGATGCCAACCCTCCATTTTCTAAACAAAACTCATTATTTTCTGACTGATGATGGAATACATTCAAACAAATAATTCTCCATGAAAATGCCTAGAAAGTGAAAAAATCAGTATACTCAATCAAATCCTCATTTTCTAGTCAATTTATTGAAACTACACACACCATTATAGCTGGTCTGGGATATTTACACACATCATTAAACATTCAAACCATGACTTAGTCTGTTTGGTTCTTTTAAGAAAATTATTAATTTATCCATTTGCTTTGTCCTCTTTTTGTTTGGCTGTTTGGTTATTTTTTTCACCTGGTGTTTACAAAAGCAACTACACCCTTCCAGCAGGAAGCCAGCTTAACTAAACTTTTCCAATACGGCCCAAGAATTTCATATCCATAAGTCGTCTTTGTACTCCTTGTATGTATTGTTTTTCTAAACATATATTTTAATGTTTTTAGGTATGCCATTTAAAACACAACATTTGTCCTTTTCTTTAATGCCTCTCCAGAGGCAGATCAATCTCTATAGAATTGCAGACCTACAAGGAGTTTGGGGAAAGTGACTTAGAGACACCTTGCCCAGAGTTTCATGGAATTTCTGGAAAACTTTTTTTTCTCATATCTTTTAAAAAAATTTCAGTGAGGGAAAAAATTAGAAATTTACTATCCTGTTTTTAAGGGAAAAAATTAGAAATTTACTATCCTGTTTTTAATATCAGACTTCTCACTTAAATGCATTTTATTATACCATATTTACCAAGAAAGATGATTTCCCTTCCTTTTGCAAGTTTACTCTTTGCAAGTATTTCACATATTTGAACGTATGAATGCAGACACTATGACAAACATCTTTACTGGACTTCTGATCATTGCTACTCTCATGAGGAAACATGGTCAGAGCCAATCTTACTGAATTCATAACATTGATCTATCAGAGTTATCTGAAGTATCAGTAAATGTAAAACAATATATTGCTATAGACCTTTTTACCTGTTTACACTGGACCTCAGAAGAAAAGAGATTCCAGTCTTTGGCTAGGGCTTCTGGGCTCCACCGTACTCTGAACAATTTGTCAGACAGCAAACTCCAGTGGATATTGAACCAGACTGAGATGTGAAGATGTCAACTCTTCTATTTCAGCCCTCAACTGCAATTTATCTCTTTCTTCCACAAAATCTGCCAAACGAAAGTCTTGCACTACTAATACCTTCTCAGAAGCTTGATGTTACAATTGTACTGGTAAACTTAGGACAAGATTACACTTCATTCAAAGAATGTGACTTCTAAAGGACCATGTGTAGTATATACAGTGTAATAACAGTAAATTGTTTAAATATAAGACAGTCTGATGACTTTCCATTTGCTCTTTGGACTGTCAAGCTGCTGACAAATCTTGAATTTTGTGTTATAATGGACTTCAAATGATTGTGTAGATGCAAGCCCACTCCATTCTTATGTTTATATTTATTAATGATCTGCCCAAATTTTGTTTAGAAGGAAATGAAGTTGTATATTGAAGTTGCCACAACAGTACCTTGTAATTACATTGTTTGCTACTAGGTGTGGAAGATTAATTTGTTAAGAGGAATTGATTACTGCCCTAAGCACAAGCTGCTGCTGTAAAAATCAGTTTGGAAAGGATGCTTCCCAGTGACTGGGAAAAACAAAACTTCTGGCTGCGATTTAATCTTCCTGCTTGGGATTCTTGAATCCTCTGAGGGGTCCTGAAGAACTACAAAGAAGCAAGATAACTACTGATTACTAAGAGACTTTTTTTTCTCCCCTCTAATTTAGGTCCATCTTGTTTCTCCTCCATTCCCCTTCCACAATATCAGACAGACTTTAAATAGCTCCACCTGAGAAAACTACCAAACTTTGCAAAGATGGTTTACAACACCCTTTGCAAGAAACTGCTGAAGAAACTTGGTAACCAGGATGAAATAAACACATGGCATGGTTTAAAAAAAAAAAATCTTAAGTGGGAAAGAATTAGATTTACATCACTCTAAAGCTTTTTCCCCCCTCCTCAGTTCAGTTAACAGACTCTCATCAACCAAAGTCTTCAAGCTCATATATCAACAAGGCATTTAACACTGCTCACACCGTAAGTACACTTTTGCATTTAAAAAAGCTGACTCTTTTTGCCTACATCAGGAATAAACCTAAACTACTGTCCCATGATTTTTTACAATACTGTATTTCACAATGCTGTTTCAATCCTGCAGCATACAGCAATTTTACAGTTCAAGATTAAAGAACAGCACCATTTAGGGAGCAAATACTGAACCAGAGAATTTCAAAGCTATAAATTTCACGTACTCATCTTTCATATACTTAAAAACTAGAAGAAAATGAAAAGAAAATAAAACGATCAAGGTATGATCACTTAGTTGACAGGTGATTAATTTGAATCAAGTTGATAGGATATTAATTCGAACTTAGTTTCAAGTCTAGATTTCTTTCCATCTCTCCCAAATAGCACTAGGCAAAAACCTTTTCAACTCCTCTCACTAGACTGAGCTAAACTCCTCTAGAGCAGAATGCATTGGACTACGCAAACCTCAAGTACATTAACGAATGCACTGCAGCAGGCAGCATTACTCCTTAATGCCTTCCTTTCTTCTTTCTGTTACCTTGGCCATAAAGGCCATCCTGCTGTCACTGGCCCCACTGCTTAACCACAGCTCATTTTCTGGTCAAATGCTATTTATTGATATGCAGGCAGGTTAAATTCAGAATTCCTCACTTTAGTAATTCATCCTGGGCAGCTGTACTACCTAGACTTATAGTGCTCAAACTCATGAATAGGTCCTACTGTTGATCATCATTTTCCAGGACAGTCAGGAGGTGGGCACATGGGGAGAACACTTTTACCATTATTGGCAAAAATAATTTCAAGTAATGGCCTGCTAAATAACCACAAAAGTGAAAGAAATTGGCATTTGGGGAGAATTCAGTTTATTTACATGATAGAAACAAAAACAAACAAACATAATCACAGTTCAGAACCATTTTGCACTATATATTTGGTGGCTAGCTTGTGCCAGCCTGAGCCTTTCTACTGGAAGAGTGACTCGTTGCAGCAGTAACACTCCTAGTCCATCTCCAGCAAAGAGTGGACAGAGCAGAGACTAGCAGATGGCTAGTACACAAGCCTTTGAGGCCTAGTGTTAAATTTTCCTGTTTTAAAGTCATTTAACACTGAGGAAAACTGTTCTCAGATGCTACCTGTATTGTCACAAATGTTGAGATAGCAAGTCTTTCATATGCCATTACATCAAAACAGAGATTAAAAAGCTGAATAATTTATCAGCGTTGGTGAATGAGATATTAATCTTCAGACATCTCAGGCACGACTGCAAGAGCTGGTGTTCAGGTTTCTCAGGAGTTCTTCTAGTTAGACAGTTGCAAAGGAAGTGAAGGATTTCCACGGCTGTTTCCTCACCTGCTTATCAGACGCCACTCAGTAACAAGTGCCTTCATTCCTGTTATCACCACAGAGGAAACATTTGGGGGAAAAAAAAAAAGACACTTCCCCATGTCCACCGCTCTCAGGAAGAAATTCTTGTATATTAGGTAGCAGCTTTGATAACATACATACCTGAAAGGTTGTAGAATTCAATTAACAGAAAGCTTCTATCTGCTGCTGCTGTTACACTGCCCCAGTCAGAGATCTCTTGGTGGAGGAAGGTACTAATTTTTGGATTAGAAAATTGTACCAAAAGCCAAAAGATCAGGCAAACTCTTGTCTCCTACTATATTCAGATTGATGATTTCTGAGTAAGATGAATTAGTCTTTCTGGAGGGAAAGCAAAGTGACTTCTAAATAATCTAAAAAAACAACTAGTCTGGATGTTACTCTGCCTATTTACATACACAAGAGTCTCCCTAGGCTACAAAGTACTTTTATTATCTAAATAGTACATAAATAAATACGCAACAACTCTCCCAAATCTAAAACAGATATCTAAAAGACAGAATAACCAATCCATCTACAATACACTGTGGGTACACTGTAAACATGAGAAGTTGAGTCAAAGTTTCTCATTATGACAGAAGTCATAATGAAAAAACAAGTGCTAATGACACTTCAAAAAGTGGTGAATATTTCCCAGTGTTAAACTGTGCTGAAAATAACACTGAACAAAATCACAAAACCTCTGCAAGACAAGCATAATGTTCTTATTTGGCTAAATACCTGAACAGGTCAACTTCTTTGCTAGCTATTAGCCTCCAGCATTCTTCTTCACTAAACTGCTGCACTTAAATTGCTTCACTTATATTTACCATGCTATATTGTCTAGTTAATTAAAAACAAGATATCTGTTGCTGAGTCATCTTACTATTAAAATGTCTGATTTTGGAGGGCTGCATCTGTCCAGGCACATTCTGAGTTGTGCTATATCATAAAAGAAATTGGAGCCACAGGAGCAACCATATTGCACAAAGCACTAGGAGTACAACACCAAAGCAGTTGATTTCTACCACTGATATGATGTATAAATTTACAGCTGTTCAGTCCCGTGAAGGTTGAAGAAAATCATCTTGTTATGAAAGCTGAAAGCAAGAGGGAGGGGAGAATCATTTTCATACTTCACTCTACTATGATTCTTTATAAAGAAAAAAAGTCTGAGGAGCATCATTTCCAGGCATGGACAACTTGTATTGGAATAGCTGCGTGATGTGTTAATAAAAGTATTGCCCACGGCTCTCTAACCAGCACTTGCTGTACGGTCAGCCAATTTCCTTTGAGGGCTTTCCTTATTGGGCTATATAGCTCCAATATTGATTTCAGAATTAAGTAGTAGGATGTCAACATTTTAAGCTGGCTTGAGAACAGAAGACTAAACTGTGATAGCTAAGCAACTAACAAAGTTGCTCTCAAATTGGGTCAACCACTATGTCAACTGTGCTTCTGTGAGTCAGCCTTCTAGATATGTCCTTTAAACAATGTAGAACACAAAACTGATGAATGTAATGCTTTCATTAAGAGGGACTGCAGATAAATACACTGTAGAGAAACACCCTGTAGTAGCAAGGAGATAAGACAGACTTGGCAATTAACTTCATTTTCCCTTGGTCTTTCATATTATGATTTAATTCTTTCTATTTGTAGATGACAGATAGTTTAAGTGAATATTTTCCTGGTTACACCTCCAAACAAGTTATCTGCCTACTTTCTAAGCATCTATTAAAAAAGAAAGCTAGGATGGAGGTAAAGTAGAGCTTTTGAAATTTGTACATTAAGGAAGAACAGATAAACATGAGAGAACAAGAGCAAGCTTTACAGATCAGATCTGGAATGCGGAGAATTAATTGAAAGAATGTGATCTTTGAAAACCACTCAGGGAGACTTTGATATTAATTTATAAGCACATTTCACTCTTTGTATGTCTCTGTAAATTTCACTTCTGGCAGTTAAAAAAAATCCACTGACTTCTGAGCTTTGCATATTGGGAACAAAGGTATTTATTCCCTTTCCCCAAAGCAACCACCTGCTATGTAACTGCTAATTTTTCTTAGCAGACAAAACAGAACGACCAATTTATATCCAGCTGTTTATAGAGAGAGTAGTCTTAGAAGATCCTCCTTATTAATCATATGGCCTTATTACTGGAGGATTGGGTCTTTTTCAAGTTATTGTTTAATAAGGCTTTGTAAATATTTATAATCAGAAATTTCATTAACTTCTAGTCCATTTTTTTTTTTCCTCCTTCCATTTTACATCTGACATTATAAGTTGTTTGCTTCCCATCTGTTCCATCTCTCTCCGTAAATAAGCTCTTTTGTGCTTTTGAAAGGTTATTGACACTGGCTACAAAACATGGAAAAATTTTTTAAAGGTGTGTCAATCCTTCAATTAGCTTACAGGCTACATGCAGAAATAAGAATAAGGAAATAAATGAAGTTCTTTCTTTGAAAAGTGAAATACAGAGAGTTTTGGACATTGTCATACATGAAAACTGTTGGTGAAGAATTGATCACAGTACCCAATCTCATTCAATGCCTCAAACATACAAAAATTCAAAACATCTTCCCCGTTTTCCTTTTAAGTCCTACAGTTCAGCATCTTCCTACATGTGGGTTTTGGCATCAGGTATAGGACTAGCTTTTCACAGCAATCTGTTGAAAATATAATTTTTCAGTACAACTATTCCTATAAAATAGATCAGAACACACAAACATGGCTAGACTGACTGTAAGCCGCCACTTAAAATACCCTGAAGGAAACAGCACTTACCAAAACACTCATTTCCTCTGTAAAAGGTAAGATCACAGCTTTTTTTTTTGATGCCACCTTGCTTTATGTAAAGGAGCAAAGAGGAGAAATTAAAAAGCATTCTTGTTTTGGAAAGTCCCCTTACCCTCAATATATTGAAGAACAAAAAAAAAAATCAAAGTATAAACAAATAAAAAGAATCCATACTGAGAAAGCTTGTTAGAATCCAACATTAGAATTTATTTTCTCTTACTAAAACAAAATAGAGGAAAAAAAAGTGTGGTTGATTTGCTTCACCACATTATGCTGCTCTTAAAATAAAAGTTGCTTTTCTAAATAAAAGGATATTCTCTTTATTTAATTTCATTTTATCATCATGCATAGAAGTTATTTTTCAAGACTTCCCTCCCCAAAAAAATACTTTTGATGCAACATTGTCAAATATGGATCTAAGCTGAAGAAAAATATTTTTGAAGCAAAAGCTTTGTTGAAAAACTGAAATATCTTTGGAATGTACCACAACTCTTTCTGTTAGAGCAAGCTTACTGGAGGCATGCTCGCAGGAATTAATGTTCTAAAAATAAGGAACTCTATATATGAACCAAAGCAGTTTATTGTCGGTCAAGAAACGACTTTATGACTGAGTAATGGGTTTAGGACCCTTCAAATTTATGCACAGGTGGAGACTAAAACAATTTTATTTCAGTGCATTTTAAGTTTGGTAGACTGAGATACACAGTCTGCTGTGGTTTTGGCACTTCCCTGTCTCGCACCTTTTTGGTATTAAGCAATGCCCCTTTAATAACATAAAAAGAACCTGGTATGTCCAAAGCAGAACCTCTTATCTGTGTCATATCAGTTCTCAAGACACTTCAAGATACATGTAACCAAATTAATGCTGATCAAGGTTTATGCTTGAATGAGACAGGCTTTTTAGTACTAAGCTGAATTAAACAACTCAAGGATCTTTAAAATGGCATGACTGGATCAGTATCATCCAGGTCAATATCACCACTCAGTAATCTAACACAACAATATGGATTTTGCCTGTTACTGCAGTAGGAAGTCGACAGATCCAAGATTTTGACACAGTCGCTTGACTTTTTGTATTTATCATGCTAGTTGTGCAAATCTTTTCGGTGTTTGTGGATTCAGTTGATTTCATCGCTATTCCAATTTTTTTTTAAATTAATCTGAAATCTGACTTTTGACTCTCTTTTCCTACCTGAAAATCGAATTTACTTAAGTAGGACATAGAACCTTTTTCTCACAAAGAGCCAAACAGGTCTTGCAGTTTTCTAGAGCAGTCTAGAGCAACATTTTAGTTGCTTTTCAGGACCAATGCTGGAGAAACTAGAAATAATGGTAGCCAAACACGGATGAAAATCTCAAGGTAAGATTTCCCCATTCTGTATTTTTAGTACCATAATAGATTACAAAGGACAAATGGGCAAATCAGCCTTTTTAAAATAAACTCCCAATATTCTTGACTTTACCACTTATGAAAAAAAAAAAATCAATCAAAAAGCATACACAGAAACCTGCATTGACATAATCACCTATCCCTTTTACCTAATAATTTGAGAGAAAAAAATAAACACAAATAATGTTTCAAGACAAGCTCTTAGTCTGTACCTCAACTACATACAGATATCTCCTTTCTCCAACTTCATCTCTACTTTCTTTAAATTTAGTAATAAAGAGAAAGAAACTGGAAAACATTTTGCATCTTATGATCCTGTCAAATTGACGGATATTAAATCATTTCCCCTTTCATACTGATTCACACATTCAGGGCAAGTTTTGGTGGGTTTAATTTCTCCCTTTTCTATTCAGAGATGAGGGTAATCACTTCTTGCTATAGATCTTACCTTGAAATGTGTTCTTCCTTACTTTCAGTTGGCTTTGTGGCATATGAAATGGCTCATGAATTTGTGATTCTAGGTGCAATGACTAATAAAATGTATAAGGACAGAAGAAGGGAGAAGCAGTAGTAGTGACACTGAAGTAGCTAGATTGAGGTGGTGAGAACAGAAAAAAGACACAGGTACCTGGCAAAGTCTGCAAGATGATATTTACTACGTGACAAAAACAGGATGCAGGAATGTTTCCTACAGTTCAGCAGGTAGAAATTTCAAGATAGACGATATAAAATTACTAGTAACACAGCCAGAGTCAATACTGGCTAGTCTGTACTGAAGCATCAATATCTCTTGGCAAGCATGTCTAAAGCCAACATTACTGAAAGCTTCCAGTCACTGGAATATTTTTCTGAATATTTTTCTTTTTTATGCACTTGGCGCATATGCAAAGTCACATCATAACTGCTCTGTAGGTAGTCTTTATAACCTCTTTATAATCTCTGTAAGTATTCGAAAGATCCCAAAGCTCATGCATAAAGGACAGACCATTGCCCACTACCATGTCTCCACAGGGAGATCACATGAGTAAGAGACACAACTCCAAATTACTTGAACTCTGACACTGCCAGAGTGGTTATTTCTGCAGCAAGTTGCTTGAAACCTAGCATATCATGTTTAGGGTTCTAACTTGACATCTTCATTTCACTGCACTATAAATTGTCACAATTTGTGTGTTTGTAAGCTAAAAAAGCAACACTCTGGATTTCTTTTTGTTCTTTCTCCAAAGACAAAAAGGCAAGTAGTCCTTGTAGTCATCTCCTAGAAGGGATCTATTTTTATAACTAAAACGGAGAACTCATGATATCCAGGGTATTTGCAAAAACTCAACTCTGAAACTATAAATGAAGATAGGTAGGTTAGGCTTTCCTTACTACATACAGAAACTGATACTCTCAGTAACAGTTAATGGTCCGCTAGGCATGGGGAAAAAAAAAAAAAAAAAACAAAAAAAACCCCAGAAAAATCAACTTTCTAGATTTACGTTTCACAACAACTTCCATTCCACATTTAAGTCTTAAGCATCAGAATATATTAATCACTCTGAACATGAGATGGAGCTTATATACCTTTCAGGCACACACATATTTGGGGCCAGCAGAAATTAACACAGGAAGAAAAGGAATAGGAGAAAATAAAACTACAAATTCTCATATCGCACAATTCAAGTTTATTCCATTCATTCTTGCAACACAAACTTAAAAATACAGTATCAATTAGCATTCTGATGTCTATGAACCATGATGAACTGAACTGTCAAAACAGTTACAATGCTGAAAAGAGGAAGCCCAATATCAAAATGCACAAAGCACTAATTTTCTTCCATCACTGCGTAGAAAGATGATTGTTTACCCATTTACAAAATATAATTAAGACAGTTCATTTTGAAATTTTGCATGCAACACTGCAATTGCTTGACCTAAGACACTCCACTCTTACCAGCCTCTTCTACAAATAATTCAACGCTATGTTCAAGAAAAGAAAAAAAAAAATCCATTTAATTACTGTATTTCTTTTCCCACTTACTCCTCTTTAAGAATAAGGAGTAGCAGGTAAAAGATCCAAAATACACTTAAGGTTATAATTTATTGAGTAAAAATTTGAAAGGAAAAGGTACGAGAAGAGAATAGATTTGCAAGTGTATGTACTTCCAGTCTGAGAGAGTATTTAATTACTATTTTCAGAATGCAAAATAATTTACAGTTTGGTATTTTCATCTAGTTAAGACCTACTCCAAGATACAGGTAGGCACCCTTTTTTTTTTTTTTCTTCACAACACAGCTAAAAGGAAGGGAATGAATGAACAAGCCCTGTTTCTAGACAATCATGAAAGAGTTTAGCTTTTGTCATTGGGATCATAATTTTTTCATAGTCCTGGGCAAAATGATCAATCACCTCTCATGTAGTGCAAAAAAAAAAAAAAAAGGCAATTTTTTTAAATGATTCAATCAAGAAATGCCATCATTTCGTTACCCTTAAAGGCATCTTGGGTGTACACTACAACCAAATTCACACTTGAAGTTTGTTTGCATTTTTTTCCCCAAGTAAGAAAAAGGTGTTCACACAATTGTAGAAAAAGAAAGGCAAAGTTGCCTCAGTGAATTATCAGAAGAGTTAGTACAAAGATGATGCCTCTTTTATATGATAGTGCTCACTTAAATGCGAGTTGAAGGCAGGGGCAGGGAAAAATGAGAAGTACAAGAGAGGAGGAAAAAAAGAAACAAGCAGCCTATGGACTGACAACTTGACACTAATCAACACAAAACTTGAATAATCAAGTTTTCCACATAAAGCAAAATGCAGTTTTCTAGACTAGGATTTTAGCAGCTAAGTATTTATTTGCATAACATGGAGACAAATTTATGCCAAGGATGTTTACTTTCATAGCTGACTAAAAATGAAAGCTATATGCTATGTTTACACTACTGCAATGACATGACAATCAGAGTTAAGATTTCAGGGTTTTCTTTAAGAACTCATTAAACAGTACGCTTACCAAGCTTACCAACTGATTCCTTGTCTTCCTTTTCTTTCTCGCCACTCATTTCCAAGAAATGCATTTAATTTCCAATTACTTTCACTGTACAATTCAATTAATTTCATGGTCAGAGGTTTTTTTTTTTTTTTTTTCCTCAGTGCTACTCTTACGGGATATGTACGTGTAACTTAGTTCAGGGTTTCATTTTTACCATTTAAACACAAGGTGTTATAGAGGTGAGACATTCACTAATAGTATGCAAAATGAATCAAGTAAAACTAATCTTCATTAAATATTATAGTGGTAATCACCAGTTTACTTCTACATACCCTCCCAATTTAAGCTACAATAGCAAAATAGTATCAGCTACTTTTGCTTAAGAATTCGACATAAAATTTTATGTACAGTGTTTTCTGTATGGTATCAGAAAGTTTGAAATTTGTGTTTTAAAAAAAGGAAGATGTACAACTTTGTGGTTTATACTTTTGTTATAAAACCTGTTATTCACTCTTGAGTGAACTGGCAGTCTGAAGAAAACTTTCAGGATGAAAGCCAGAAGCTCTTGCATTCCTGAGAACTGTAGGATGTGACAGGAATCCCTATCACTATTTTAAATACCTTCCCATGAGTTGTCAAGGCTGTCATAGTACTGCCATATTTAGTGGTACAATAAATCTTACCTAAATGTTGACAGTTAATATGGTAGGGCTGCAGTGGGAGCTTTTAGAATAAGCTCCATGCCTTTATAATCAATTTTAGGAGGTTCACTCAGCCAGCAACGAAACAGGAATTCAAGAATATGCACTCCACCCCATCCCTGGTAGTTATAGCTGATTTAAGATTTCTACTTGTAAGTCTTCCTGTTCCTAACAGCTAAACTCAGGAAATTTTTCATGTATTTCAAAGCCTACCAAGAGGTTTAGCATCTATATTTACCTCTGATATGAATGTCTAAATAACTATTGTTCATTTAAAACATTTCACTTGATTATCCCTGCATACCAAACAGCCTGAAATTTTTAAACTATGCATTCTCAGCCTATTGACTTTATACTGGCATGATGAGTAAAGAAATTCTTTCCTACAATCCTTCTGTATATAACTCTAGTGACATTTTAAATTTTCTCAGAAACAGCTCGTTAGAACTTCTGTTCTGGACTAGACACACATGCAGGAAAGGAATCAAAGTTTGAGCATCCAAAAGTACCTTGGCAGATATTCTGGAGTGTAACAGGGCTTTGCCCCAGCTGATCTTCCTGGTTTACTAGGTCAGAAAACCATTAGTGTGACATCCGATTAATCAATATGAAGTACAGCTCCATTAACCAAGTGTCCTCAAAACTGCAACGAAAGCTTTAGGCAGAAAGATAAAGCTACCCATTGAGAGAGGACAGAAAAGCAACCCAGTCATCTATATTAATTACTAAACATCAGATTATGGTAGACACTAATACCATGGAACTATTGTCTCCTTCACAATTATAGTCTTAGGTACATTCCATCTAAACAGATGTTTGAACTAAAACCATAGTACTAACTTAGGAAGTTCACAAACCAAAAATTCAAGATCATGATCTCTTTTCCTCTCTCCATTTTCACTAGAAATGAGAAAAGTTTGTGCACTGAAAAGAGGTCCAAACAGATTATCTTTGATAAAGCCCCTAACTAGAGAGAATTTCCCTCCCCCCAAAGTATTTAGCTGAAGAAGCTGGAAGATGCAAAGAGTGACAGACAGGCAGCAGTGTGAGGCCACAGGAGAGACATTTAAGATAACAGTCCATCCATCACTGAAGAAGAGTTTTTATTGCCTGGTTGTCAGTGGCTTCAAAGGCAGTTAGTCCATCTGGGCCTTTCACAGTCTTATCAGCACCCTGTAAAGACATTGAAAAGGACTGTAAATTCATAAAGGTAAATGCATTGTAGTACTAGGTGTTTTACAATGGTTGCTTGCCTTGGATAATTACATTTATTATATAGAGCTTTGTAGTCCAATGCATATTTTCACTTCAAAAAAGTCAAACAGGCCCACATTCACTTGTGAAACTATTCAGCATACAGCTATATCTATTCCATCTCCCTGCCCTGAACAGAGGGGATACATTTTGAGAAGTCGGTGACACCACTTTTATCACAAAGTAAGCTGAAAGATCAAATTAACATAGAATAGAGCCAAAAGTTTGTGGGGTTTTTTTTGTTTGTTTGTTTTGTTTCTAGCAGCTACTTACATGAACGGAAAAATGCAGTTTTGTGCCTTTTATGAAAACTATAGTGCAATATATTTTTCCACATGCCAATATAATCATACAGCCTCTGGAAGAGCTTACTTACTAACAGAATAAAAATAAGTTAAAGATGTTAGCGAGCAGTACCACCAACCACCATAACAAAATTCAAGCCTCTGTACAATATTTAACCTATTTTGGGTTAAAATTGAAGAGCTGCCAAAAAGATTAGACAAGACCTAAACTAATTCACTTCATTTTCTGCTCATAAATATATATCACATCTGTCTGATTAATGGCTTTAAAGAATGTATACACCAGAAGAACCAGAAATCACCTACACTGCAGATTGCAACTGCATAAAAGCGAAATCCATAACAAAAGTATGACCAATGAGTTCTAAACTCAAGAAATATGAGTAAGAATGTTTCATAACCAGTCTGACAGAGACTCATACGCCATTTGTCTTCTACATCATAAGGATCACATTCATCTAGCATTGTGCTCATCTCTGCTTTGAGAAATTAAAAAGGGAAGCTTGGTACATTAAAAAAAGTCTTAATCTCCAAAACCAAATGAGTGTTTTTGAATGTGCTAAGCCTACTTACAAGCAACAAAGCCGAACACATTCTACTTCTATTTACAAATCTGGCATTATTTCAGAAAAGGTTATAGACATGAACAACTAGACATGTTAGACATACTAGACTACGCAGATATCAGTAGCATCAACATCAGAAACAGAAAAGGAAAGTAAAAGTTAGAAACAGAGATCAGCTAGTCAGATTTGTTTTGAGCACTGTATAATCATGTATATGAAAATGAAAACCCAGGCAAAAGTCATTAATAAGGCAGTTAATTTTCATCCCTTTCTTATTGCATCAGATATCATAGAACTATAAAGATGGAAAGATGCTTTCTGAAAATAAGTTGGATTCTAGAACATTTCCTTCTGGAAAGATATGAGAATCGCATTTTAAAATATCTAAATTTAAATGATAGTAAGAATACTTTGGTATAAACATGCTTCAGTATATACATGCACTGCAGAGTTCCGTCTGTTTCAATATGTTTTAGCTTAATCTGCCCTTAGAATAAGTACAAGTCTCTCTCCTCCCTTGCACTACACAGAAGAAAATGCACAAATTAATAGTAAAGAACATGCAATAGCTTTCCAAGAAAATGATGTACCTTATATTTTGAGAGCTTCTTTATTTAAACCTAAGACTATTTATTTATTCCTAAGATAACTCACAGTTTGAATAAACTTCCCATTTTAATTGGCTTTCTAACAAATTGCATCTCATATCACTGTAACTTGTTGCTAATACTATCTTTCACATCAAATATTCAGAAGTCCGAAGAGACAAGGTGTTTCACACACAGAAATATTTCATCTGCCACTCTGAACAGAATGCTTTACAGTGGCTTCTAAAGCATCAGTGCTCGTCCTGTGACCCACTAGTCAAATGGACCACCGCACAACCTTTTGTCTTTTCTGCAGGCCCATAGATGCCATTGGGAGCAAGACCCAAGCTAAACAGATTGCTTTGCGGTAGCCAGCTGTGGGGCAGGGAGACAGACTTCTGCTGTCAAGAACCTGGAAAATAAAACTGCCCTGAGAACTAGAAGAGTGAATTGCAATTGTTCATTCGCTCTCATACTTTCCAGGTAGCAGAATACAGACATGTCTTTTGTGTACATGCAGTAAATATAGTCTAGCGAATGGAGCGACCAGAGCAGTTGCTTGTCCTCCTGACCAGATATACCACCCTTGATCAGAATGCTGCAGCATTGCCTCTAGCTGTAGAGACACAGGCTGAATCGGTCCATCCCCCAAAACAACTACTTGGTCATATAATATGATTACTTAGGCTGACCTGATATTTTAGCATGGATTAGCTATTGAAAAAACATTGTTTGTAAAACATTTTTCTCCATTTAAAAAAAAAAAAAAAAAAAAGAGAAATCTGACATATTGGTCAATCATTATCCCAGGTGACCTGGAAGACAGACAGTCATAAAGCATAAAGCAGTAACAGCTTCTCCTGCTAAATATTCTCCTGCAGGTGAATATTTCCACCATGTAGCTAGGACCTTCTGATTAGAATCCAAGTAAAAGAAGTTAAAGGGCTTCAAGATTGGCTTTTCTCTTATAGTTCTGAAAACTGAAGAAATTTGAGCTTAAAAAAAGAGACTACACAGTAACTGACCTGCCAGTGTTCATCTTGAATTTTAAAGAAATGAACTTTGCCTTAAGACTCTCCAATATTTCAGGATTTATAAAATATATTCATAAATGCTAACTGAAATATTTTTAAACTATAAAGTTAAAAGTTAACTTGGACATAGTCCTAGTTTTTTCCCTTATACATGTGACAAAGATGACAAGGTTTTAAAAGCCAGAGTTTATCATTTAGCTAACTGACACAGTCCAGACTTAAGCATATGCTATTTCAATTTTACAGGTCAACATTAAATCACCACAAATTGATTTAGACACAATTTCACAATCAAAGTAGATAATTAACTAAATCTCTAAAATGACTTGTACCAACAGACTTGTTGCATATGCTACCATAACCAGAAAAAGAAATATGTTAGATGTCATGTATTACATGTTAGATTTCATGTAATAAATTGCCCAAGTCTTTTAAGTAATTCTCTAAGCAGATAAATCCCCAAACAATGCCTAGTTGACCATGCTGTGACAAGATACAAGAACACTATATGCATGAATATTTCTAGAATACTGGTAAAAACACCAGATCCATGCAGGATTTCTATCTTTCCCCACAAAAAGCTCAATAATTTTCACTGTTAATTAACAGTTTGGTAGACCTAGAATCAAAGATGCTGCTAGTACAAAGCTTGCTCTTTCCTACCATCTCCTGCAAACACCGAGAGCTACCTTTCCTGAAGGAACCATTAAAAAAAACCCAAATAATACCCCAAAAAAACCAAACAACAACAACAACCCCCCCCCACACACCTTCCCTCATAGCGTGCTCTCTCACTTTCCATCTATATACACACACATATTAATAGTTTATTCACTTTAAAAAAAAAAACCTCTATACATTTTTAAGGAGTACTTCAGTATGTTAAAAGTTGCTAGATATTTCAAATGCCATTAGTACTACAAGTTTTATGACAATCTGCACAATTTTGTATTACATCTCTTACATAAATTTGTATTTCAGAAAACAGTTAAAGGCATTTAAAGATATGAGTTTCTAACTTTGCTTTATTGAATGTAGGATAAGAGAGTCATAGCTATCTAAGAAAAAGACTATTTAATAAAGTCAGCATTAAAAAAATCAGTTAAATAGATCCTTAACTAGGCAAAAAAAAAGAAATCACTCTAGTATTCTACAGAAGCAGACATAAGCAAGTTCAGGTCAAGATGACTTTAATTATCAGAAGCACAACACTGCCAGAAAGCAAGTTTAAGGATAGTTCATTGAAATAAATGATACCTATTGAATGATAAAATAATAAAGATAAATTTATTATTTATATTTTTATATTTATCTATATATTTATACAGTTATTTATATATTTATATATTCATATATAAATGAATATTCATATTCATATATAAATGAATATTCATATTCATATATAAATGAATATTCATATATAAATGAATACTAATTTATCATTAATAATTTATCATTACATAAATATAAATAAATATATATGTAAATGTACAAATAAATTAAATTGTTATATATTTATATTAAATTAGTATGATGGTACTATAGCATGCTCAATACCCTCCCCATATCCCTTCAATTAAAATTCTTTTATCTCAATATATTGAGATAGGACTGGATAAAGTCTGTGGAGGAGGTTACTCTCAGACTTATTAAACTCAGACTTTTTCGGTTCCTGTTTTTGCTTTGAAGAACTGGAACATGAAAGCAGTAGTAATGATTCAAATAAGATTATGAAAATTACTATCTATCTTTCAGTCTTCTGTTAACCTAGACAAAATAATCTAGGTTTCTCCTTTTTAGCCTCTCCCCATGAAGATGGATCATTCTGGGCTTTCAAATGGAAGTTTCAACTCAAAGGATTACGCTTGAACAAAAAAAGCATTATCTCATGCCCCCAAATCCTTCTCTTTTGTAAAGTTATTATTATATTTTGCTTGACTATAAGGTTAGTGCAAATATAGCCCTTGTAAAAATCACAATATTGCTCAAGATAGTTCTGAATATAGATTTTGATCACTGAGAAGTCAGACTAAAGCTTGAACATTAATTGGGCACCTGTCTTATTTCTATCTACTTGGCTCAAAAGCCAATTAATTCTACAATTCTTCACCACCTCTAATCCAGCAGAGTAAGACCAAGCTCAGACTTATCATAAAAAACAGAGAGAATTTGTGTGACAGCGAGTCCAAGTGTGTATATCATAATTAAGGCAGCAATTCTATACCTGCAAACCTGAGAAAATGGATTAAACACCTCTTAACTATCCAAACCAAAGGCAATGGTGTCATGCAGCGCTAATAAAATATAATAATAAAAAAATCAAGTAGAAATCTGGCTAGAGAGTACTCATTTATTATTGGAGCACAAATATTTATCAGTAAGATATCCTGAAGAAAGGTATTCTATAACTCAGGTCAGTATTTTAGGTTTATTGAAAACTTTATAGATGAGTTATTAGTAATCAACTGCTTAGTTGTATTGTAAAATCACATTTTGATAAATATATAGATTTTTCTTTTTACTGTGGTAATTTTAAGTATCTTTGAAGGTCACTGTGATTTGGAAATTAGACGGATCTTTCCATTAGCCAAGATGTTAAGAAATTAAAGACATACCAACCTAAAAATAAACTTTGCAAAAGATGAACTAGCATGCGAAACAGCAGGTTAGGTTACACTAGGCTGTACTTTAAAATCTTCTGCCCAAATGGAATACGAAGTCTTTCTTAAAGAGAGAAGAAAAAAAAGCCGAAAGAAAACTCACATGTTCCACTTTATAATAAATTGAAGATTTTAAATCAGCACCAATGCTTTAAAATTTAAAGGTGTGGAAAGATGGTAGCATTTGAAGATATTACACATGTCAACAAAAGCTTTATTCTGATCTTCAAATTTAAATTTCTGCCTTATCAATGCTTTGCTTTAGTTGATATTAGGCAGGCCTAAACCGGGTCACCACAACTGTTCCTGTTTCTGTAATTCATTGTGGCTGATCACTGATTAACATTACAGCTGTAGCTGAAAAACAATAATTTGCAATGTAAATTTTGAGGTTTTAAACTACCCTTATTTTCTTACTTTTTTTTTTTAAAGGAAAATCTTTAGTACCAGAAGTGCTAGAAAATGGACCAGATTGAGAAAGATTTCTGCTACAGTTTTACTATTGTCCCAGTTTTAACCAGTAGAAATATCATAGGAATTCCAGCTAGGTTAGAAGATGCAAGTATGTCTTAATTTGGAGCTATGGCTGATGTAAGATAGAATTTAATGGAAAAAATTAATTGCTTCAGAGGAAGAAAGGGGAGAAGCAGCACATAAGACTTGTGGAATCTAACCTTCAGAAATAATGAACTCTAGTTGCCTGAAATTGCACCAAGAGGTAGCTGTAATATATTCCTTGTTTTAGTAGGTGCAATACCCCTTCTCACTGAGCATGTAGTTGCAGCTCCTTTTTTAAGCCTCTTTCATTTCAGGTCTCTATAATTACAGCAGAGCATTAATTTCCATACACAGGTCAAAATCATTGCATCATCCCAAATCAGTGGTTAGATTATTTTCTGTAGCATGTGTCTTAGCAATTTTATCTTAATTACTAGAAGTGAGAGTATTTCTTCCTGTTAAAAAATGCAAATATTGAGTTACAAGCACATTTTCCACACAATGAAACTATGCAGCCAAGCAGCAATGTGATATACTGAAATTAGATGCTTTCCAACAGAAGTATGCCAACATAAATTGCTACTGAAACTTAGATTTCCAGAAATTTTATGTTACAAAGTATGCAGAATCACACTGGGGAGAACAAAAAAAAAAAAAAGGGAAGGCAAAACTTGTTCATGGGCTAGATAACCTGCAGCTTTAATAATTCTTTTCTTAAAACAGAAGTTGCATGGATGTATTTCTCCCCCAGACAACAGCACACCACAGTAAGTAGGGATCACACAGCCTATTAAAGTAAATAAAAATGGAACTGATCTTTCAAAGTGATGATGGCAAAAAGGCTTGCAAAAATTTTTCCTACAGTTCTTCAGAAGTAAGCATGAAAAAGTAATGAGAACGCATGGAAGAAATCACTTGAGCCTTTTTAAACCCAGAGTAAGTAAGTGTGGGTCTAAGAGATACTATGCAGGTAGTACCTAAAAGAAATTGAGCCTCATCCTTCACATTCTTTCTTTCCCACTAGTCTCAAATTCATCCTTCCCCTATAAAAACAGATAGTTGAGCAAAGATTTAGTACACAGAAATAATTGTCACTACCAATATATGGACTAGCAATGTAAACTAGGCAAACGGCACAACAGAAAATCTAAGTTTAGTGCACATGTACAAAAGTTATAATGAAAACCAAGAAAACACCCTCTAAAATAAGCATGTCACACTTCACAAGTGCTGAAAGTTCTCAAAGCAGCAGTTGAAGCGAAGCTAAAAATACCTCATACTGAGAATTGCTTGGTGGACCCATTAGATGAATTTACTTAGCAGACAGCTACTCATGAGGCTGCTACCCTGGTTTTTTTCCATTTCTTGAAATGGCACCAGTACTTCTCTAGTACCATAATACATAACTGAAAGGAAAGAAGGCAGCAAGAAAATTTCAGTTCAGAACTCTCAACTAGCATGAAACTAACTGCAGAAATTCAAATCGAAAAAGTTTCAAGTGAATGTTACGGTAATCTTAAAAAAAGCATTAGATAAACTTGTGAAAGTTTAAGACAGAATAGAATCATTTCTGCTTGCAATCAACCTTCTTATTGGCTTAGCTGTAAGATAGATCTGCAGCCTCAGCTTCTACAGCTAATACTGGTGGATAATCACACATACTGAAGGGAAAACATGGAAAAACAGACCCTGTAGATGCATCTCACTTAGGTGACCAAAGCGCCAGCAAAACATCACAAATTAAGCTCTCAATGACTAAAGTAACTGACTTGATGATTTTAAGTGTCACAGATCCAATCAGAAAAAAGTTTTGGATGCATGTTAAAGCATTCAGTGGCAATACCTTAAACAGTCATGCTGTCTCTTCTCTCCAGACTCATATCAATCCTGACAAGGTCAGTCAGACTAGGTTGCTTTCTGTAAGACCTAAACAGATTCCTCATCCACTTCAAAGTGCTGCCATACAAGGCAGTTTAATTGCTCCATTTATAGGCCTGCTGAGATTACTCATAGTACTGATTTTTTTTTCTTCCTTATCAAACTACAATCCCAAAACTTTTTAAACATTGGAATATTAAAGACTGCCCAAGGAAAGTACCATTTACAAAATACAAAACATTTCTGCCATTTCCACTTCAATATAGAAACTGTCACATTAAAGTCACATCAACCTGAAACAAGTCACTCAATTTAAGAGTGAAAAGAGTTAAGGTTGTTGGACTTTCCCCTTCCTCTCCATGAAAATGGATTAAAACATATTCAATCCACAGAAAAACAGATGTTAAAGAAGCAGGATGTACATCCCAACCCTCCTCTCCTAGCAACACCCCAGAAGCTGACAAAACCATCCAAGAGAAATGTTTTGATAACAGTGGTGATACTACTCGATAAAGACTTTGAAACAGAGTTCCAGAAACTTGAACTCAGCATGAGGAAAAAGTTAACTGAGGAATGGCAGACACTGGAACTAATTGATTCAAGGTCTTTAAGAACAGGTCAAGTAAACATCAGTTGCAACTATGTTCTTTATATTGACTTGAAGATAACTTTCTGGCGGTCCACCGCAAACTTCAAAAAAAAAAAATGTGTAAGATATAGTCCAATTGATTTATCTACACCATTCTCCTATGTATTCTTACAAATACGGCAGAACAGAATAGAAATTCCTGCTTCTTAGACTTGCCTGAGGCATTACTCTGCTATGGTAATGTCAGATTGGTGTCTTGGGGAGCTCTCAAAAACCAATTCTTTCTTCTCCTCCACTGCCTGTACACAAAACTACCAGTGTAGGCAGCAATGAGAGGTTCTAGAGGACCTAAACTGGCTCTGAATATATCAGGACAGATTAAAAACCAGTCTTAATGTCCTTAAGTCACTTGTAAGTAAAAGAACTTTCTATAGAGATGATGCTAATATTGGAAGCCTTTGCATCAGTAGCAGTCTGCCAGGACTGTTTAGTTCAGTGTTTTATAAACACAGTAACACTGTTTTTATTGAGAATTTATAAGCAATTTGGATGCGGCTTTGTTAAGGAGTTCAAGTCAATGTATTTTACAGACTCATCACGAATTACAGGTCCAAATCGCAGTTATCCTGAAATTCAGTGGCCTACGGAGTGCTGGAGTCCCTTGATAACACCAGATGGCTTTCAGTTGGGTTCTGCTTGATGTGTAACTACATAGGTTTTTATATTAGTAGTGCAAAGCTTAGGTTTGGCCCACAGAAACATTCTTCCTGCATGTGGTCCTGCAGATCTTTAACCAAGGCTTGATTTTGTGACATTTGAAATCATTTTAGGTCCAGGTTACTGTCTCATTTTCCCCTGCTTGTGCCTTCTCCAATCAAGAGACTCTGCTCATGCAATTGTACAGCGTACCAGTAGAGATAGTTGGATCCACCAAAAACTTGTTTGGCAAACAAAACAGTTACTGAACATGGACAGCGGATTCGGCAATATGCAACTGCAAGATCACCAATACCAGCAACAGAAAGTGCAGTTCAGCTGCCCAGGCTAATTCAGCAAACAGCCACTGCAATCTCATCACTGATAGCTTAGAAATTTGCTTCAGTATCTCTTTACTACCTGCATATAGTTAGTATCCTCTACAAGTCAATTAAATATAAATGCTTTTAGTGCTTTTACTGCTTTCCACAGAATATTCTTGAAAGTCTTTACTCTTTTATATAGTATTAAGAACAGTTAAACTCCATTTGGTGAATCAAACTTCTACAGTGACTACAAAATCCTTAGGGTCACTCTGACTAATATTACAGTAATACCTGCTATCTGCCAACTTCATTCCAGGCATGCAAGCTTTACATACTGAAGAACTATATCATTAAAACTATATCAATAAAAGCTTTCTTATCACTACACTCTTCCCTTAAAATTACCACCTTTCACTACTGACCCATGTGTGTTAAGCAGAAAGCAAAGTGTAGTGAATCAGTTCACTATCACCTTACTGTTCTCCTAGGAATACAGTACCAAATGCAAGCAATTCACTTCAGGCTACAGGATGGAGAGAGTATTACAATCACAAACAGAAGCTAACATTTGTCCTGGCTACTGGAATGCAATGCAAACTCATCCATCTACAACTGCACTCTTCCATTCTGGATTGAAAATTGAAGAATCTACACAGACTGTACTTTTCCCTTGCAACAGAATTCCTTAAGTGATTCATCATTAGAGGGATCTATCATTGACGCATACTATCCGAGAGGCTACTTCAAGACGAAAACTGGATGTTAAAGAAAGAAATCAATCCTTCTGAGCCAGCAATAAGCCAAATATCAAGGAAAAAAAAGTCAATAATATAGTAAGAAAATAGAATGGTAAGAAAACTGAAGTCTACTTCTGAAATTAAATTCCCCAAACCAAGTTTGCATCAGTAATGATGTTAGAGAACAGACAGGAGCTCTGATGACAAAAGTCTATAATTGTCTAGTGTATCTCACCTACAACATACACAAGAACAGTAGTTCTTGTAATAGAAAAATACACACATGATCAACTTGGAATTGCAATTAATTATTGATTATATACATATGTCAGTGTTTGGCGAGGTTTTTTTTTATCTTAACGTAAAAGAACCATTCTCACAACAAAGGCTGATGAGAGACTTATTTGAAGCTTTTTGAAATTGGAGATCATAACATTTCTTTGCAAAAAAATGAGCTAATACTATACAATGTTACAGAAGTGAAGAAAAGAAAGAGTGCAAGTCATACAGTGCAAGTCATACAGTGCAAGTCATACAGTGCAAGTCATACAGTGCAAGTCATACAGTGCAAGTCATACAGTGCAAGTCA
>PTEX01000219.1:1225657-1306101 GCA_003342815.1 Eudromia elegans
AGTGCAAGTCATACAGTGCAAGTCATACAGTGCAAGTCATACAGTGCAAGTCATACAGTGCAAGTCATACAGTGCAAGTCATACAGTGCAAGTCAGCTTTAAGGAAGACATTTTACTTTGGAAGTTAACATGCAGAATTGTTACAAAAAGCATGAAAAAAACTATCATCTTTGGGACAAATCAATTAACTGGTCTTATACACAGCAAATGAACTGCTATTAATCACCTTTTTTCAAGGACAGTGAGCTCTAACAAGAAAGTACATGCAAGAATCCAAATAAAACACTGCTTGAATTATCTAGTCGCTTTGCAAAACAGGTCATTTTTGCAATATTAACCAAAAGGGAGACCAAAAACAGATTAAGCTTTTTCTTAACAGGTCCAAATGTAAAAGTTTTATAGCAGAGAAATTTCATCTTCTTCCTGCTTTTACATCTCCCTCTGGACCCCAGATGAGTTTTCAGTCATCTGGCACAAGAACTTTGAATAACTTCAACAGGAGTGATCTTACGATTTGAGATAACTCAAATAGCTGCCAAAATTAAATCCCACTCCTGCCTATGTCTTGAAAGAATATACTTTTTTTATTACTTCCTTGATATGTCGTTGATTTCTCCCTAACCAACTTGTGATACCATCTTAGTGGTCACTATTACTTTTGCTGATGTGCCCAAGTCTAAGAATTTTCCTTTTCAACTACTTTGTCTATCGTGAGTGCCCCTCGGCGGTTTAGCAACATGAACAGCCTTTGATGCTTTGAAATCAACTGCAGCAGCATAATCTTCCTAAGAAAAAAAATATAGTCATACACTCCACTAATGGGTAATTTGCCCTGAACATTTGTATCTCACCTTTGACAGAAGCAATTTCACACAGGAAACATGGCCCTCATAGACTGCTGATAGGAGTGGTGTGATATTATGTTTGTCTGGAGCCTGTAAATTGAGACACAGTTATCTGAATTTCACACAGTATTGAAAGGTTTCATTTAACATTTCATTCTGCAGCAGAGTGAAGTTAAAGAATTTTTTAAAAAGATTACCCTCCCCAAAAGGCATTCCCTTAGAATATTTTTTTCTTTTAACTCTTCTCTCAAACAAGAGAAGGCATGATATAAAAAACATCTGGAGGAAAGAACAGACTATCAGACTATTCTCTCCATAAAACTTCATTTTTTTAAAGATATTAACTTTTTTTTATACTATGTACAAAAATGTAACAATATTTTAGGAAATACCATTGAAGTTGCCAACTTATAGTTGAAGAACACTTCTCAGTATTAACTACATCAAATAGTTTAAGTACCAATTTAGTCATTCATACCAGTCCATTATATGAAAAATTTATGAAAGATTAAAAGAGCATTCTAACAATTTATTTGAAATTGAAATACATACATTAATATCAGCTCCTTTTAATAGCAGAAATTCCAGAATTTCAAGCTGTCCACAGTCTGCTGCATAGTGTAGAGGCTTTCTCCCACCTTCAAGTGTCCTGTTGACATCTTCACCCTTCAAAGTAAAAGAAACGAGTAATCTATTTTTAGCTAGTTATAAATAGACAACACCACCACCTCAAATACACTGAAGAACTTCCTATCCAAATATTTAAGTCATTAAACATTAAGTCACTACTTAAAAATGAAAATCAACTTGCTTAATTTCTTTCACCTCTTCCTGTTCATCTTTAAGTCTGCATGACAAAATCTAAGTTTCTTCTTCCATATTGCATCTCTTAAGCAGTGATTGCTCAAGTGAAGTTTCAAAATAATTCATTACGGTTTTCAGAAATGCCTGTGTTAGCTTGTTTTCCTTCAAACTTTCATCTGACTACTCCAAGTTACTCTTTATCTGCTTTTATATATACATATATATATTCAAGTTTTACACACCGAGAAACAACAAGTAGAAATGTCAGCCTCATAACTACTAGCAAGTGCAAATATTCACAATTCAAAATGCAACTAAAACAATCCACTCCATTTTATAAATAGCATTTGCCAATCCTATATTATGACAGAAACAAAAGTCTGAAGACAGTCATTCAAATTAGCAAATTAGGACACAAGAAGTTATATTTTAATACCACTTATATCAGCAGATTGAGACACATCATTTAAGGCATAAAGAGAACTTAAATGTGAGTACATAATCAGCTTTGTTTCCTCGCCTTGTGTTGTACAAGTCAAGATAAACTGATTTGCTGTACTTCAACTGTGACAAGAAAGCACTGGATATCAAACATTGACAAACTATGTGGTGACTTTGTTTCATCTGTGCAAGTGATTTTAGACCTCCAGGACATGGCTATTAGTTTAGTATCTCACCTCAACAAGTTCATCTCCTCAGAGAGGCAAGCAGGAGAATTTCAGCTGCAGCAGCAACTCGCACTCCCTTTAGTTTCCTTACCCGCCCCCACAAAAACCCTAAGAAAATTCATAAAATGCAATGCTTGAAACATATCTTCCAGAGAGCACTGCAGCCTTGCAGGGATGGGTTATTGTCAGAAGCAAAGCTTATTCTGTATTTTATGTTCTATATTGCGATGATTTTATATTGCAGGCCAGGCAACAAGAGCATCTCAGAATTCTGCTTCCCTGTCCTACCAACAACAACATATTTAGCTCCTTCCATAATATACTCTGCCGAAAGTCAAAACAACAAAACAGTATTCTAACTTCAAGTTTTTAGCTAGAATTAATTCAGTACATTCTCTAGTTCTGGAGATCATATGTTCTCACATTTCTAAAGGTTCTGGCTTTAAAGTGGTATAAAACTTTAATAGAGAAAGCCTGAAAAAAAAAATACCCTTATGACTAGAGTTACTGACCCTTAAACATGGCTCCTGAAACATCCTGTACACAAAGTATCTTAGCTTTGCATTTATTTATGATTTTCAGAACAGGTAATAATGAGGGCTTCTAAACAAAGTCCACCACAGCTTAGCTACAGACACTCAATACTGCAACAATTAATAATGCAAAATTTCAGTATATCAGTTAAACTCTCAGCCCTATCTGTGACAATCTTAACACTGAATGTGGTTTGTTCTCTGTTATATAAGCTTTGCAATACAGCTTATATTATCCCTCATTTTGCTTAACTTCAGGACAAATCATCAGTGGGAATATGTTAATATCTGAAAACACACTCAAAACCACTGATGTCTGACATGCTAAATACAGGAGGACAAGCTAGTTAAATTCTAGGACAGTACACAATTCATATTCAGAAACTATATTGAACCATTTTTTTCAAAATTAGGGAAGTGCTACAAAATGAGGACTATCCAGCAAAAACAAAAACAAACAAAAAACCCATCCATGTCCTACTTTTATAAATACTGTTTCATTGGCTTATGCACACACACTTAACCCACAGATCTTGCTGTTCTTTCGTAAGCTTGTTATAAGATAAATTCCTGCTAGACAATGAACTTAGAAACCTCAGCAGTGTCTTCCCTAATTTTCCATTGAAGACAGTGAGAGCTTTTTCATAGGACAGATTCTGTATGACAGCTGCAAATAAAGATGCACCAAAGAGATCACAGAGCTGAAAATTAACACTGAGAAGCTCTGTCAACAACACTCAAAGGAGTTATAACTCAATGTTTTAGTTTGAACTAACTATGCCAAAATATCATGAGTTAAAAAAAAAGAAAAAGTATTCCCAGGTTCTGCAGTAAGCAGAAACAAATATCCAGTTGTTTCAGAGTGGCTTTCCACACCCTGAAATCAGACTCCCAAATGTTATAAAAGTTCAGCCCTCCCTAATTCCAACTCAAGATATAAACCAAGGAGGGAAGACAAAAATCGATCAATTTCATACAGAGAGATTAAATCCTGTCTAGACAGTGATGTGCAACACATTCTGCATCTTAGATAAGGTTGTCAAAGCTATCTAAAAAAAGATGATGCTTTCCTTCAAGTTTGGGATGTTTAATCTTGTGAGTGTTGATTTTTGTCTTCAATAAATAAGGAGAGATGCTGACTTATATGAGCAGTTGAGTTCTCTTTTTTTGATAGACTGACCAGCCACAGTTTGACCACATTTTGTATAAGCAACATCATCTCTATTTGGTGGTGTCCAAAAAGTGAATGAATACATGCTGGAGAATTCAAGGATTTACAGCCTTCACAAAGGAATTAAATACATAGTAGTTTCAGCAAAAATCTCCAATCCTGATTCACATTTTCATAAGAACAAAGGTGAACATGAAACATGAACAAGAAGCATGAACATAATGTAAAGTTTCTCAAGTCCTCTCCAACTAACAAAAAAAGGAAAAAAGATGACAAATCACACACAACTTTGGTGAAGATATGGCTAATTATGTCAAGAGCATGAGATGAAGTGGTCTACCAGTAATGTCTCCTGTTTACATATCACGCCAAGAAACAGTTCAGGAAGCAAAAACCTACAGCAATTGAATTCTCCATCTATAGCTTCTGAAATCACTACACTTTGAATATCTGCCTAAGATACCACATTGAGTGTTATAAATCCAGAGAACCAGTGATCTTACCATCAAATGACAATTCTTATATTGACTGCATTGACAGTAAAGTGATCAATAATATGGTAGATTGAGTAGAGACTGTTCTAAACAGCTGAAGATTTTAATTAAAAATCACATACATATGTACCACATTCTGTAGAGCCCATAAGTACAACATGATTTTCCTCTATGTTCTCAAGAACAAAATCTTACAGGTATAGAATAAAAAGCACAGTGAAATAGCACTTATCCCAGGAAGTACTTAATGGGCTTTCTGAACAAGATCAGTAGTTAGGATTAAGTCAGAGTCAAAGACTGTATCGTCCTCTGGATAAAACATGCCATCAGAGGCTACGTACTTCCTGAAAAAAAATATTATTTTCTGCAGAAAAGGTGGTTCTAAGTTCACCAGAAATCAGTTGGTTGTGCAAAGCTTTGGAAAAGAATGTCTTTTCAAAATGAAAGAGATCACCTCTTTTAGCAGCTTTCCAGAATACACTGAGTTTGTCAAATATTTAAGACTAAGTCTAGAAGAAACCACATCAGTAACATGCTTTCCTACGTAGAACAAAGTCCTAAGGCATCAACTATTTTGTAACATCAAGAAATGGTTCAACAGCCAGAACATCAAAACCAACAGTGAGCAAGTATCTATTTAAATGCTCTCTATTAAAAATTGATTTCAGGTGAAGAAAAACCTCTCTGAACTGCTTGAATGTTAATTTGAACAATAAGGCATCACAAAAGCATATATCTGTAAAACACTCATTTTATGTCCTAGTTAGAAAACTCAAATATTTTACTGTTGTCCACATATATAAGTGAAGAGCACAGAGTGAACACAGAGACACTAACAACTCAGCTCAAAAAGCTTTTAGAAAACAAACAAAAAACCAGGCAAAACCCAAGCAAATCCCCCCCCAAAACCCACCACACTAATATGATTAGAATCACCTGAAAGCACTGTGAACCACTTTGTAACGGAACAGTTTAATATATCCAGAGATACTTTCCAGCTATCTTTGAGAATACTCTCAAAAGCCTACACTAGAACTTACTGTTCCCCTCTCCCCTAATCAAACACAGGATTTGAGGGTAAAACACATTTAAAGTGAAACCTTAGTTTTGTCCATATTTTTAAGTCACAAGCTATTAGGCTGACAGAAGTGAGAAATTAAAATTGAACCACAGCAAAAAGGTCAACAAAGTGTCTCAAGAGATTTTCTAGTCCAATTGCTGTTCAAAGTCAGATCAGATTAATCAAAGCTTTGTCTGGTTCAGTTTTGAAAAATCTCAAATAGGAGAGATTACACACCCTCTACAGCCAACATTTTCCAGTGCTTAAACACTGCTACAGTGAAGAATTTTTGCCTGCCTTGTGTCCAACCAGAAATTACTTAATTGCAACTTGTGTTACGGTGCACCTTGTCCTTTTACTGAATACCCACGAGAAAAGCCTAGCTCCCTCTTTTATATAATTCAGCATTAAACAGCAGAAGACTACTACTAAATCGCTGGTTTTGACTTTTTTCTCTCCAAGGTCTCTAGGGCTCTCCTTGCCTATCATACAATCTATCTCCCTTGAATATTCCCCCAAAACACTACTTGTGGGGAGACACTAGCTGGATTTTGACCTACGGACACTGCAAGCCCAACAGTCTGGCCATTGTTATTTATGTACCAAGCAGTATACATTTCTCCAGTTTGACTACAAAGATGCACAGGTGACCACATGAAAATATAAAAGATAAACAACACTGAGTTCCACCTCCCATTCAGTGAGAGCATGACAGAACCATTCAGGTTGAACTGAACCTCAGGAGGTCACTTGTCCAGCCTTGTGCTCAAAGCAGGGTCACCGCACAATTCAGACTGTGTTGCTCAGCACTTTTGTCTAGCGGGGACTTGAAAACCCTTTAGCACTGGTTTGAACACCTGTTCCAGAGCTTAATTACTCACAATGAAAACATTACATCCAAATGTGATCTTCCTTTTTCATTCATGAAAATAAAATCACCATAGAAGGCATCAGGTTAGTTTTAATTCCTGCCTGGTTTTTTTTTGTGGTGTGGGTTTTTTTTTTTTTTATTTTATTTTTTTTTTATTTTGTGTTCTTTATAGGTCTGAAAAAGGCTTCCAGAACGATTTGTTCCATGATCTTCCAAAGTGATAGCCTGATTAGCCTATCATTCAACAGATCTTCCTTCTTGCTGTTGTGTAAGATGGACAAAACATGCTTTCTTCCAGTAACTGAGGACTGTTATTAATACCATGATCGAAAGTCCATGGTACAAAAAAAAAAAAAAACATTTAAAGAAAAAGCCTCACAGTGAAGTCAGTCAAATCTGTCAGTACTCTTGGATGCATGCATCTAGTTCCATGGACTTATATACATCCAATTTAAGTGATCCCATACTCAATATAAATAACAGAGGAAAGCACTTCAAATCTGGAGAATACTGATGGCAGAGCTTATCTACAAAGAACGAGGCAAATGCAGCTCCTATCTTTCATAGGCAGGTCATCTGCTCCTTTCAGTAGGAAGACATTTTCCTTTGTCTTCCCTCTTTCTTACCATATACCTCCTAAAAATCTCTTGTTGCATCTCATATATTTCTCCAGTTTAACTCTAACCAAGCTTTACACTTCCTAGTTTACTCCCTATATGGTTTGGGAGAGTTTCTATATTCTCTTTGGGTACGTTTTCCCCACTTCTCCTACTTATCTTTGTGTTTGAGCTGAGAGAGGAGTCCTCTGTTCAACAAAGCTGGCCTCCCATTATGCCTGCTAGAGGTCCTGAAGTAATCTGGAAAAATCTGCACTTTAACAGCTGCCTAGAATGAGTTCTTTCAAAAAATTCTTTGTTCTTTAGCAAACAAAATTGTAGGAATGAATTATATTTTTCTGACTTTGTCCTTAAATACAACATTGACATCAGCTCCTTAAAACTATTGAATAAAAAAGTTAAAATATGAAATTTATTACTTATTACCTTCCAGATTCTTAAGCCACATCAAAATGGTATTTATTGTGAAAGTGTCCTCTATAACAGTCCACACTATTTCTATGTTAAGACAGTATTCCAATATCTCACTTGGTCTAGCTCTACCCGCAAACTTGCTCCTTTCCCAATTCCTGCGAGTTTCCAAAGCATTCACACTTAAAGCCACAGAGGCTTAACTAAACTTATCTACAACAACTCTAGCAACAATCTTAAACGCATCAATCAGGTGCTTAAGTTACAGAGGCACCCTAACTGGAACCAATTCTGACGTCACACAAAGCCATTCACTTGGACACTGTTTGCCAATACTGTTGCTCTAGAGTTTTGCTGCCATACCACTAACGCCATAGTTCTAAAATCACTTCAGCACCGATTTCCTTAACAGCCAAAATATCACTATTTCTAGTCACAATTTACCCTTCTCACCCCTTAGTGGTTGAACAATAAATCCAGAAATGAATGAATCTGAATCAACCTGACCATTTTCTTCTTTCCAGATCAATCTGTTCCTTCATTTGATTCACTTCATGTCACTCACAGACACCAGAAATCAGTAGATGGCATGGGATTTAAACTGTAGTTCCACTACAGGAATAGCAACCGAAAATTAAATCCTAATTAAATCCTATTGGATAGATTAACTGTTTTAGTAGAGAGGCAGCTATAATTCTGGTAGCATTAAAAATTGTCTTGTTATCAGAAATGCTTTTTTTTTTCAGGTCTTAAATGTCATTAACTTTTCATTTAAAGAGACTGAAATACACCTGTGCTTTATTAAGCTTAATTATTAAAACTCAATGAAGTCTGTTGTTGAATAGGTTTGGCAGACCAGACGGTCAGCTGATGAACTGAAGAATATTGGATCTGCTGCAAGTAGTAAGTTTCATATCGTGAAATGACATTCACAGATGCCAAATAAAAAAAAAGCCCAAAACCAACCCAAAGTTAGATTGCCACTATACAGCAGAAGAATCAAATGACTGTTGCAATATGCATTCTTCTCCTTGATTTAGAGCTACACAAACTTCAAGTAAAACCCCAAATTTGCAGTATATTCACATTGATATGTAGTTCACCCTAACAAATCCACCTGTGAAGCAGTGTACAAGAGTTAGCATCAGTCAAGCTAAGCTTGATAAAGCATACTTGTAGAACTTGTAGAACACTGTGCTTAACTCTCAGTTCAGGGACAAATACATACCTCGCTGTGAACGTCCCTCTCTGTCTTTGCACTCTGGCCAAGAGCATACTAAGAGCTTAGCTGCATATTCCCATCTTCACTTGACCAGAAATAACACCACCTCCCAGAAATAAACCGATCTCCCCATTTCAAGTACCCTTTTCTTCAGATTTTAATTACAGAAAACAGATTTTATATGCACAGATGCCTTTATAGGGCAGGAAAATATCCAACAGGAACCACATTACTGGGAAATTCCAGTCTCCTTTATCTTTGCTCTTTGCTGTATGCTCCGTTTTATTAGTCTGATCTTTTTGTATGCCAAAGTTATCTAATAGTCTGCAAGAATAACTAACTTGGACATTCTAAATAAAGCAATGTAACTTTACTGGTATAATCTGAATGGGAAAGGAGAAGAGTGAGGGGGTTCTTTTTCTGTAAAGAAAGATTGGTCTATCTCATTGGATATCAAGAATAACACTTCTAAATATTTCATATCTTAGTGTCTTTCCCATAAGCCTTTGTTCATACTGGCCAAGTTTGACTTAAAAGTTCAACAAAAAGATTAAATGAGATATCGTTCAACAGAAACACTTCCAACCAATCTGACCATACAAGCCTATAGCAAAGGAAGCTAAGGCAAACAGAAACATTTAGACAAATACTGTGTTTTTCTAGATTTCTAGAACAGGTATGTAGAAACTGAGAAAAACAACTTAAGAGTGCTAACTATAAAACTCCATACCTCCCATACACTTCTAGACTCCTAGCATATGCTAGCTAAATAAGCACTGATACTAACAGCAGTTATGATAACAGATGTGACCTCTTGTGGAAAGCTGCATCAGCAGCTTAAGGTTAGTGTACTAATGTTTCCCAGTATAGGAACCATCAGACAATTCCCTGTGAATGAATGAGAAAAGAAAGATCTGCTATTTTACATTGAAATTTTGTTTTCACACATTGGTGTATGGCTAACATAGGTGAAAGATGACATCATATTCATTCTTTATGCAATAGGTTAGTGTGTTTTCTTCTTTTATATATATACAAGATAAAAAAATAAATGAGATCATCCTTGTATTTTATGCGAGGAGAAATACATGACAGCAGAGAGGTGAATTTGTTTTAGGTGTATTCTTCTTGAATACACATCAACATACACTCCTAGCACATGCTAGGTAAATAAGAATGATACTCACAGTATCATTATGGGAATGAAGGTAATCTCCTTTACGTAGTTGATATGTAAAAATTATTCTTATAATGCAAAGTGTTCTGAATCCAGGGAATCACAAAATGCTGTATGACCGAGAATATGATTAAGTGCCCTGATTTAATTTCAGCATTAAAATTAATTTAGCAGAACCAAACTGTAAATCATTCTGTTAGATGCAATGTGCAGTCCTGCTTTACCTGAAGAGAAACTGTAACTGAAAAACGTTTTTCCCCTTAAGTGAATAACAAAATAAATCATGGTCTGAAAGAATAGGTTTTATGCTTCTAAGTGGAATACAGAGAATATGCAGATTCGAAACACATTACTTTAAAGTTCTGAACGGGGAAGATTGAACAAAGCACACCTTAAAACCTTTATTAGCCACATATTCAAACAGTGTTTAGCAGAAAATCTTGCTTTCTCATATGGAAAGGGGAAAAAAATTCTTCTAACGTTCTCCTTCCTTTTCTCAATTCAGAGTCAAACCCCTGCATTTATCCTCAAACTTTTTTTCCACACCTTTTTCTGTCTAGGGAAAGTTTCAACTCTTCCTCCCCCCACCTCCCCTGAAAACAAATCCGTGTAAGTAGTTTAAGGATAAAAATAATGCTTCTTATCCCTTTACCAAGCACCTTTAAGAGCCTGGCTTTGCCTTCTCTATACCCTCCATTATATCCTTCCATTGGTACGAAATGTTAACAACACCACACGACTCTATTTGTTTGCACAAATTCCTGAGGTTCCAGAGAGCACATTCCTCCAGACTGTCATTCCCTTTGAATAGGGGGCTGAAGTCCTGCCCTCTAGGGTGTTGACTGCCCCCTCAAACGTTACCAACAGCAAACTTCGCTTAGAATGAACTTCATCCTATTGTTCAGGCTAGGAAAGACATGGCATTGTTCAAGTCTGTGAATAAAGATGTTAAGAGTGGTGCCAGTATCAACTCCTGATAAGTAACACTGGTAGCCAGGCCTCACTTGGATATAGTGTTGATGTTGGCTGAGCAGGTTTTCCCCCAACGTTACAGTCCATTTTTCCAGTCTCTATTTCACCAACCTTGCTGTCAGAATATAGTGAGAGACTATGTCAAAGGCCTTGCTAAATTCAGGGTGTACATCACCAACTGCTCTCCCCTTATTTGCTAAGCCAGTTATTTCATCACAGAACACCATTAGAATGACTGGGCAGAATGACTGCCCTTGGAAAATCCATGCTGACTGCTCACATACATCTTTCTCCTTCATGAATGTGGTCATGTCTTCTGGGAGGATTTGCTCTGCAACTTTCCCAGAGATGGGAGGTTTGGCTGACAGACCTATAAGTCCCTAGATCTTTTCTTCTCACCTTTCTTGAAGGTGTGTGTGATGTTTGCCTACTTCCAGTAGGATTTTGAGAAACACTGTGATCTTCCAAAGATGACAGAGGATAGCTTCAAAGACATCAGCCAAGCCTTTCAGTATCTTTAGATTTATCCCAGCTGATCCCATTGACTTATGTGTTTCCATCTTACTTAAGGTGATCCCTAACTCTGCCCTATTCTGTTGTGGGTAACACTTCATCACTACAGAATGTCCTGGTAGGTCTGAAAGACATGGGATACCTGAGGGGAAATCTCACAATGAGGGGAGAAATAGAGAGAAAAAAAAAAACACGAGAGAGAGGGAGAGAGAGAGATCTTAACAAAGAGATGCAAAGTGGAGTATGGGAATGTCACATATTACAGATGTCATGTCTTCCTCAGCCATACTTTTTAAAAATCAGTGTACTTAGAAGTATCCTTCTTATTGCCCCTCAGATTCCTTGCTCATTTCAACTCCCTCTGAACTTTGGCTCAACTCCACCCCTACATGTTTGTGCAATACTCCTTTTACATTCCTTCCAGTAGTCCATTTCTGCTTCTACCTTCAACGTACCTCTGTGCACTGGCTTCATATTCCTCAAGTTATGCAACTATGCAGATCTTTAACAGCCATGGAAAATACTCTCTCAACACTTCCATGCTATAAGTCCATGTCTTAGGCTACAAGAAAACCACCCCTGAAATACCTAGCCTACTACTGCAGTACTGTATCATCTATACTCAAATGTCAAATAATCTGATTTTTCATCATACTAAAAGAATTTTACAGATTAGCTGTCCTGGATGCTTTTGCCAGCAAGCACTTGCTTAAAAACAGAACTCCAGCCTCAAATAGTCTAGTTTAGAGTCAAACACCTAAGCAGAATAAAATTTGAATACTATGAATTCAAAGACAAAAATCTTTTTTTCCTCCAAACACAAAACAAACACCCGCACACTACTAAACTTGAATTTTTGGTTGTAAGACTACCACCTCAGTTCTTCCACTACCGAAACACTTACTAGGTTTACTAAGTAGAGAGTTTTGAATCTCTGTATGACCTGATGGACAGTTCTTTGGGTCTCCTCAGCTGGCTTTCAGAGTGGGTCTGCATATGTCTCATAGTGCAACTTTAGTATTTACCCAATGACCACATGCTGCTAAATGTTGAGAAACATAAAACAATAGGTTTATACAAATCCAGCTTCAAGTTAACATATGCATTTAAGGAAAACACACTGAAGAAATGTGACTGTGTTACAGAACGCTATCTCAAGCACAGCATTCATTGTATGAAAGTATTTGCTCAGTCTGCATTTCATGCCTTCAATTTAGCCATCCCACAACATGCTGGTCTTCTTAAAACGCATTGTAGACAAATTCTGCTTATTCTCCCCTACAGAAATGGCCCAGGGTCTGGAAGTAGCTTTGGCTTTAAAGTAGTAATGGCTGTTGTTGTCATGATGGCAACTGATTTAGCCATAATCCACACTGGAGATCTTACAGGTCCTTGTAAATTATAGAAAGAAATGCCTTTAAAACAGATTCAATAATTCAGGTCTAATGGCTTTACTCCCAGAACTTACTCCTAGTTTCCAGGTGTTAAACTAATACAACTTTTCTTGCTTCCAACACCTCGAAGCAGCAGGAACAATGACTTAATTTTTCTCAAAGCTGTTCATATTCTCTCTAGAAATTCTCATGGTAACTGAAATGGAGTACTAGCCCGAAATAGCTGCTGCTGGGTAGAGAAGTTAAACATTTGTCTCCATTACTGAAATTAATTCTGACTTAAAGTGCTAGCTGTGGTAAAAATCTCACATGAGCTGTTTCAATGCAAACTGGGAGATAACCAAGACATTAGTCTAGTATTTTAGAGGATTTTTTTTTTAAAACTGTTAAACTTCTAGGTATTTCATAGCAGACTACACATGCTACAGGTTTTTTCTTCATTTTCATTCTTGTTTCTAATAATAATTCAAATAGTCAGCTTACAATAAAAATAAAAGTGTAAGATACTTTTAAATATCTTATATTTTTTCCCCATAAGAGCAGAAAAAGAAACATCTTCAATATACAATGCACTAGCAGTTGCAAAACTAAGAATTAGGMAAAGTAAATTATAAAGATAATTACACATTTTTCTCTCATCCCAATTACGCTGCCAAAACTACTCGGGAAACAACACACAGGAGTGCTAAAGATGAGGTATTTCCTCTATATTATGCTCAGCAAGAACTATGAAGTCTCAGGTTTTCCTGTCTCTGTCTTCTGAGTCAGAAGAAAAATGACCCTTTTGTCCCAGTGCAATCTTCAAACTAGGAATGAGAATGGAAATCAGAACACAGTGAATATTTAAGTAATTAATGACTCAAAGGCTGAATTAAGCTCTGCCTAAGAGCAGAAAGGGACACAGAAAGTACAAGCATTGTAACTTGTACATTGCTTTTATGATTTCAAAGCAAATTTCTTGAGTTAAAAAGCAACACTAGGTTCCTGCCAAAGCTATGAAATCAACTCATTCTAACTATAAGTAGGCAGCTTCCCATGGCAACTGTCGCAATCTTGTGTGGGATCCAAGCTTTCACTTAAGTTCTCCATCTTTTCAAAAATAACTTTCTCTCAGCCCACTTAGCTTAATGTAGGCCCATCTTCTTGCAGCATATGAACTACTTGGAGTAGTTTCTGATTAAGCAAACACTAGCTGTTTCAATGGTTTTTCAACTGTGGTCTGAGTGGATCACAGTTGCGTGTGGACAATGGAAGCAGAAGAAAAGTGACCTAGATTGAGTTAAGCCTTTGTACTGTTTATCTTTGTGTTACTAAATACCTTCTATCATAAACACCTTCTTGCTAGTGTCATTTTTTTCCGTCCTTTAAATTATGTAACCAAGAGCAACAAAATTTTCTTGCAGCTGACTTTTCTTCCCTCTTCCCATTTAGTGGGATACTTAGGGCAAGATGCCTTCACAACTTCCATTACGTCTTAGTGAAAGAGAACTAACCACTTTGAGCAATTCTGATGATCAAAAAGGGAAATCAAGTAAGCAGAAGTTTGCAAGGGAACTCCTTAAATACAGAAAGTTAAGAAGCATCTCCCGGGAAGAGGCATAAAGTAACAGTGGCAAGTCAAGTCCTTACTGCTGCTCAAGATCCATGTCTAGTCTTTCCTGTTAGTTTGTTATATTCACCGTGGCTTCAGTAGTGTTTAAGAGCAGGGAAAAAAAAAAAAAAAAAAAAAAAAAAAAAAAAAAAAAAAAGACTACTCAGAATTTCAACATAAAAGACTTTCAGCTATTTGCAGAAGAGATATTTGCTCTGATGGTAGCAATAGTTTCTCCAGTAGACATTTTGCAAGTAGTAAAGCAGACAGATGTAGATCTCTGTGTATGTCAATATGCATCTGCCTTCTCAAGCACATATTTTTCTGGTTTAATACAGATCTTACCTTCTAACAATAGCATCAATACTCGTTCCATGCAAGAATAAAAAAAAAAGAATCAAAACCTCATGTTACCACGCTACTTATAAAGGCTTTGCAGGATATTCTGAATACCCCACACTTTTGTTGTCTTAAATCAACAAAAAGGTATTAACAAGTCTACTTTTCTGTTTAATATTTAATGGTAAACAAGTATCCAGCCTTTCAACTCTAATCAAGCACAATCTGAAGTTCTTTGTCTCACTCAAGAGACTGATTCCAGAAGCAAACTGCAAAGCAAAATGAAAAATGGAGCCATTTGCACTTCAGTTGTTGTATCAGCATTTTTAGACAAATGAACCCGATACGAGTTGTTCTATAGAACAAAGAAGAATATACTGTTTTACACCAAAAGATTCTACAAACTTGTGCCACTGCTCCAACTTCAGAACTGTGTCTAATGCATAGTTTCTTTCCACCTGCCTCTCCCCTCTCTACGTCTAATGTTTTAAAAATAAAATTATTAGTAATGAGCTTATTAGTTAATGCTTCTTTTAAAATCTGTATATACATAAGTTGCTCAGGCTATCACACCCTGTCCATTTGTTTCTTCCTTAACGAATCTGACACTTCCACAAGATATATTCACTCAGTATTTTCACTTGTGTGGCCTGCATAACTCATCAATTTCATGGTCAAGAAGTCAACAAAACCTTCACAAAAAAGTTTTCCACATATATTTCCAAAAAAGTACAAATCACTGCAGAACTGTTCTTTTGAATTTGCAAGTTCTCTCCTCTTCCTTATGCCTGCAACTTTAAGTTAATCAGAAGACAAGAGTTTAAGTTTAAAATATAAATATACTAAAGGAAATTGATGCAAGGGGGAAGATCAAGGTAAACAAAAAAGGAAGAGGATAAAAGAAACAGTACTAGAGGTAAATATTCTCTCATGGCGTTGAGTTCTCTGCTAGTTATTTATAACACTCCTAACCTTGCTTGTACTGAAGCACTTTGAGATGTATATTCTAAGGATTAACTCAGATGAAACGGGATATCAGGACTCCAAAGAAATTTCTTTTTTGATTTGGGTGGTAGAATATGTCAGACTTTCAACAGTAGAAATCTAAGTTCAACAGTTTAATAAAGTCTAATTTTGACCCACTCAATTTTTCCATAGAAAACTATTTAAATATAGGGCAACTAAAGCAGTAGTGTTAGAGCAGACTATGAAAAATAGAAGAATCTTTTATCCAAGCAGAAAAAACAGTCCTCAAAGATAACAAACATTAGTCACATCCACAGGTAATCTCTTAAATCCTCAGAGAGCTTCAGAGTGAAAAGACCATTTGAACAAATCTTGGGCCAAGCATCTACATCTTAGGAGAAAAAATTACTGAATGTAGAAGTCACAGATTCATGATCAGTTTTACCATAATCAGTCCTATTATGAATTTCAACTATATCTGAGATGGAAAGAACTTATAATTAATTCTTGTAGTATTTATATATCTGTATCTTCCTGGAATTGTCAGTCTTGAGAATGCTGGAATGTTCATTCAGTCAGTGATTTTTACATTCCAGCACTGCATTAGGTTTACAATTTAACAGATCATACTCCTCCCTGGAAAACACTTTTCAAAAACATAACTTTGCTGGGCTGATTCATTCTATGCTGTGTCAGGAAAACTCTCTTGATGTTTGTCCTATTTTTCCTGCTAGTGTTGTGGGGAGAGCACATGCAGCCTTAAAGAGGACACTGACATCACTGTTTAGCCTTTAGTTAAGTCTTCTTGCGTATCTCATTGCAAGTTCTCCAGCACTCTACATGTTTCCTTCTTACAAGCAGTAATAGTTGACAAATAGCCTTGTAGAATTAAAACTAAATATTATAGAATTCACTAGTTTTTACTAGCAAAGCAGAATGCCTCAGCGCACGTGCTCAGACTGCTGCTCTTTGCATCAAGAGATTTTGTTATTCCATACTTTCCCTGTATAACTATTCAAAGCAGCAAAGCATGAACTAACAACATTTGTAATCTCTACTTTGCTGCAACTCCTCTTGATTCAGACTGGGGAAAACTAGCCGCCCTAAAAAGGTGTTTTTTGCCTACCTCATACATCTCATTGTATCCATTTTTAAACAGTAGCTGCCATACTATTCTAGCACATTCAAAGTATTTTATTTAAAAAACAAAACGAAACCCACACAATTATCATAAGTATTTAATACACTAAACGTTTCTCCTCCCTACTCCTCCATAGCCATTCACTGGTAAGCAACTGTTTTTTTTCCCAATAGAAAAACCTTAGCTCATGTTCAAATCAACAAAATGTAAAGTGAAAGATCAAGTTCAAATAGGGCTAAGTAAAAACTGTGTCTCAAGAGATCACTCAAGATTAATCAAATCAAAATAATGCAAGACTTGGCAGACTCTGGGTAATACTTGTATTAGAACGCTTCTAATACTTGTATTAGAAGCTTTTCTTTATTAGAACACGAGGGAGCTACACTACAGAGATACCCAAACAGCCTCATGTGGAGCAAACGCAGTCCAGCAGCTCCACATCAGTTCAAGTCTTCATATGTTCCTGCACAACCACAGAGGTGCATTTATACAGCTCTGTAATCCAGCAAGACTTTAAGGTTTGTGTTAGATCATGAAAATTGCTTCTGTATTTGAGGCAATCCAGTCACCAACATAGGCCATAATCATGAAATGCAGATCAGCAGAATACACAGGCAATCAACTGGGATTTCAATGTATTTATGATAAATGCTTCAGCGTTTATTTTTATTTATTTCTGTTCCTCAGGAACAAACTAATTTCTACGCAAAAGAAAGGAGGTTAACCCCAAGAAAATATTTATTTCTCCTTTACTTCTCCTTGCTTATCTGTTTTCACCAAAACATATTTAAAGATCTTCTCTTACCCTTAAAGACTTAAGCAATCTCTCTAATTGCTAAACCTCTTCCCTCAAAGTATTCAAAAGTGCTTTTGTTTCAGTCTTTCCACTTAGTTTTGTGGTAGTTTTCTCCATTTCTCAAGATATCCATACAAATAACAAAGAACTTCAAATATTTCTGTATATACTACAGTTTTGTGAAGAACACTAAATAGCTGTCCTGTTTTCCAGTACTCCAAGTCACTGAAGCTCCTCCAGCTTTATCATGAATCATGGCTAGAAATGCCTATTTGGCAAGTATAACATAGAATTTATTTTCTCAAAACACTCATCTTTACCTGTAGTATTTGGCCAGTTGATTCGCTAAACACAACTGTAACCTGTAGTAAGTTTGGGAAGCAGTAATATAGAGGATTACAACAGCTCTTGAAATGAAGTTCAGGTATGGGAGATGCAATTACTCTGGGACAGAAAAAATCTTATTATGTCCTTCTTAAAAATCAAGTTCATCTTGCTAAAGGCTTTGTGCCTAGTGAGTGAATGGGAATTACACTTAGGCTTGAGAAATCTATGTCTAGCTGGAAATAATACATGTACTTCTGTCAACAGAAAGTTTTTATCAGAAATTATGCACCTTATCATTTATTCCACTGAGAAGGAAAGAAAAAGGAGGAAAAAAAGGAGTGAATACCATTCATGCTAATAAAATAAGGTTTTGCATAATATAACATATATACGTATATATATTATGGATTATACACACACACACACTCACAGACCTCTTATTTCAAGCAGCAGTTTTTAAATCCTGCTTTCTGACCTTGAGGGAAGCAAATTTCTCAGTTCTTGATGGGCACTCCCAACTCATTCGACTGGCTCATTTGTTTCATCTACTGCAATGAAACTTCCGCTTTCCCGGAGAATTTTAAGAATTTCAGTGGGAAGAGTAAAGACCTACTTCAAACACAGCTCAGGGCAACATATGCTGGCTACATTTAAAAGAAAATAAACAGTAAAAATAGTCTGCTGCTTCAACAGTGTCTCTCTCTACTTAAAGAGGACAGATCTGCAATTAGAATGAATTGCACTGTGGGTTTCACCTGATGTTTGAATCAAAGTTCACCAACTGGTATGTTAAGCTAGCGTACCTACTAAAAGGTAAAGTTAACTAAATAATACACTAACAAGTGTATTAACTAAACTACAAACAAGCTTGAAAAGTTTTCAAAGGTGAAAAGCCCAGATGAAAAAATAGATACCAATGATTCCAAAGACAAAATCTTTGCAGCTTATGACAACTTAAGTGAAGTGACTATCAAAGTTAAGCTCTTATAACCCTATTGATGATGCCAATCAAAAGTATTATTTTTAATGCACCAGTGATCATATGCTTTGCATTTCTAGCCCTAATATTTAGATATTAAACAAAATCAGAAGTCAAGTCATTTATCATACAATTGGCACCATAACTGCATTATAAATAGCATTGCATCCAATGACTTAATGCGGAATTTAGAACAGAACTGAAACAAACGAAAAATCAGAAATCAGAAGTTTCAAGAAAACAGAAGAAAACTAGCATTTTATGAAGATGCAGCTTGCAAGATATGTAAGACACCCTAACACATTGTATAAGAAGAAAATTCTACCAGTGCAAAATTTTATACAACTTTATATACTCTAGCATAATTCATGAATGCTAAATCATAACTGGAATAGGAAATTAGCAGGGAACAGAAGTTATATATCTAATAAGCAAGATAATCTGAAGTGAATACAAAGAATGGAAAAGAAAAATATTCTTCTGAGCTAGAGCTAAGTATTGATTTGTCCCCATATGTTTAATTCAGGAAGCAAGGTACAGATTCCAGTTGAGGGACTTTTCCTACTGTCAGTAGATCTGGAGTTCTTGTCCTCTTACTTAAGGCATGTTTCCTGTTGTCCAGTAATGCAAAAGTTCACTCCTGCAATCTTTTCCTCCCTGCAACATCTTCCTCTTCTAGTTAACTTAGTTTCAGAAAACCTGCTAGCACCTTTGAAAGCATCTACCATGCAAAGATGATCAGAAAGCTGCCAAAAAATAAAATTAATAAAACAACAATAAGGAAGATGGCCAGCCAGACTTGGTCATATAAGCTTTGTTACTACAGGAAAGCAGACAAAATTTACTACCCCGAAAGTTGTCAAGGAAGTTTACAAGCTCACAAGGTGTCAAGGCAAATATAAAGGCATAAAAACATTTTTTTTCTTTTCTTTTTTTTTTTCTCTAGCTAGCACGATACTTAAGACTCAGGATAAAGAAAGTATATTTGAAAAAGCAGGGGAGAGGAGGAGGCAGGGAGGAGAAGGGGCAAATACACAGAATTGCTGTATCTACAGCAGAACCACTCAGCAAGGGCAGAAATACGAAAAGTACATTTAACTAGTACTTTAAGGATCTTGTAGATACAGACTGATTAAAGTAGGTTACTGTCAGATTTTGTGTCTCAGAAACTGATAGACAACAATTGGTTAATGCTAAGGTGTACAGAGTTCTCTAAATATACAGAATCCTACCAAAGCTGCAGTAACAAGCCACATTACCTGCTGATAGATTTTAAAGACCAGATTGACAGGAAATAAAACCAAACCATCCAACTTGAATAGGAAAAGAACAAGTATGCTATAATTAAAAAATGGCCGAAGTGAGATAACATTATTATTCCTAATTATTACCTCAAGCATTTCATAGACACGACAGAGCATGTGAGCAAGCAATCACTTTGATGCAAAGTCCAGTAGCTTAGCTGAAACTGTCAGAGAAGACTATTCAAGCTAAGTCGTTGGACTTTGTACTAAAGCAGCTGGAAGTACTCAAATATGTTTCTTTCTGCCAAGAGCACTGCTAGTTTGGGTAACTTTCAACCAAAGCTGACAAATGGAGTACAAAGAACTTAAATCATCACAGCAAGATATGTCAGCACTTGTCAATACCTTAAGCTTCCAAAAAAAGTTATTAATGCACTCAGAGGTATAAATAAGTATTAACTAAACTACAAAAAAGCTTATAAATCTCTACTGTGACATAGGAATTGACAAAACAGTTCTAGGTATTCCTAAACACTAAGGATTTGCTGAAGCAGAATCTGATTATCATGTATCACTTCTCCCACAGACCTCACCCGCAGCTGAAGGCAAATAAGGCCAGTATTTGGCCTGCAAATACTACAAAGTATCTGAGTTTTTTTCACTTGTTACCCAGGTGTCTATTGTACCTTTAGCTCTAATTGGATTTCAAAACACTTCACAGAAGGTCAATGAATTAAGCCTCAGCATACCTGGTAGCTTAGCATCACCCTATTAAGGATGAGCCTTGATGCACAGGGAGGGAGGATAACCAAATCAGGGGCACACGTGTGTGTGCATATATATACACGCACACACACATACAGAAGATTAACAAGGCGGGACTACGGCAGTGGCTACTCGTGCCACAAAGCCCCACATAGCAGACTTTTGTATTATAAGAAGAGGAAGGCACAGGGCAACGGGGGAGGAAAGGAGGAAGCACGCAGCAACCGAGAAGGCGCCCGTGCAGGGGGAAGGGAAGCATGTCCTCCTGCCCAGCCCCTCGTCTCCGCGAAAAGCTCACGGCTGCGACAAGGCAGCTCTCCCAGAATAGGTCGCAGATCCTGTGAGACACTTGTCTTCCCGAGCCTCAGCACTCACCAGACTGATTGCCTACTCTCTCCTCTAAAAGAGGCCCCTACAACCTTAAAACACACACACACACTCGCCCTGCAGCCCTCGCCGGGCCCGCTGCTGCCTACCTTGGCCACGTAGTCCTTCACTTCATCCAAGTCTCCGTTCTTGAGGGCCCACATGAACTCCTTGTCGGACATCGCGGCCGCCTGGCAGAGGCGCGGGCTGGCGAGACGGCGAGGGCCCGGCGAGAGCTCCTCGGCGCGAGGGCGTGGGCGGTGCGGCGGGCAGCGCTCCCTCCCCCGTGCGGCGGGCGCTGGCTCTGGCGGCGGGACAGGGCGGGACAGAACACAGCGGAACAAGGCAGCCGGGCGACGGTTGTGGCGGTTGGGACCGGCCGCGGCTGCCGTGGGAAGCTGGGCGGAATCCGCCTAACTGAGGGAAAAGCGGTTTACTCGCTCGCGGCGCTTCCGCTTCCGGTTTTCATTCAACGCTCCCTCCCCCCCCCCTCCTTGTCCACCCTAGCGAGACACCCACGCGGGGAAGCGGAGCCGCAGCGCGCATGCGCTGTCCGCCGGCGGCCGCCGGAGCGCTCGTGCGCGTGCGCGTACCTCAGCGTCCCCCCGTTCCCGCAGATACGCCGGGCGGGTGGAGGGGAGCGCGGGGTGTCGGGTGCGTTAGGGGAGCGGTGAGGCGCATGCGCATCGCGGCCCTCTCGGGGTTGCCATGGCAGCCGGGCCTGCGCCGCGCTCAGCAACGGTGCCGCGGAGCCGCCCCGGGGGCCGTTAAACGTGGTGCGCGGCGAGCGCGGGCGGAACCGCGAGATTCGGGCCTAGAAAGCCTCAGAGCTCGGGGCATGCCGCGAGGGATGAGCTCTTGCCACTTCTGAAGCACGAGCGGCGAGACATAAAAGGGAGCATGCGATAATTAAATGGTGGCTCTGCTCGGTTTTTGTAAGCCACATGTTTTGTATGTGGAATAGGTAGCCCCGGGCGTGTTTGCAGAGCTTTGGGTGTGATTCCTGCCGGGCAGATGCTCTGCCCTGCGCTGAACAGCATGGCAGGTGTTGACTTGAGCATCCCGACCTGTACCCAGTAGGGCCACAGTATGGGGGGGGGAGGGGGGGGAAATGGCCAACAGCAACAGACAACAGATACTTATAAAAAGTAGTAAAATGCTATTAATGATGAGAAAGAGTAATAGAAAAAGCATGTACTTGTGATTCACAGAAATGCTAAATATGCAGGGCTTTGCAGATTTTTGGTAAGGATTAAATACTATTTAATGTTAATGGAATAGAATATTACGTGCAACAAAATAAAAATTAACCCCCTTCAGGTCAGGATAGTTACTGATTTTGCCTGTTTTCTGGAACATAAAATAAAACTTTCTCCTTCCCCAAATGTCTTTTATGAAAAAAAAAAAAAAACCACTGTCAAGCGCACCATCTCCATGTATTTGCAGTCATGAAGTTTTCAGTGTTTAGTGTTGAGTTACAGAAATGGTTAGTGTGTTTGGATTTTTTTTAGAGTAACCTAAATCCAGGTTCACTCATCATTATTTAGGAAGATTAACTAATCTTGAATTAATCAAGTGTGATTGATTGTTTACTTAGGTTTCAAAGAGGCAAATTGTGGCCTTTTTTAATGTTTATAGACACGTCTGTTGCCCTGTTTGCATTCATGAGTCGATGATTCTTAACTTTCAGATCTGCTGGCAATTTGCTTTCAATGTTATCATTGAAACAAAAACTGTTATCTGATGTAGATGGCCCAGTGAGAAATTTTCCCATTTACCTAATTTATACCTCTTCTAGAGGTACACTAGTTAATTAGCATCAGACCTAAATTCTAAATGGCTTTTGTCTGTTTAATGAGTAACACTGGATTTCTCGGGGATGCATCCAGAAATAAAACTTGTGCCTGGTACCATTTTCTAGCCCTGGGATGCTATTAGGTGACTTCTTGCATGACTACCTGCATGCACTGCCTTAATCCATTTCATTTCATTTCATTTCATTTCATTTCATTTCATTTCATTTCATTTCATTTCATTTCATTTCATTTCATTTTTTTTAAACTACTCTAGTTCCAGCTCCTGAAAGGCTACTTCTATTTAACAGCTTCATTTCCTAGGCATATTAGTCAGAAAAGATGAATAAGGAAAGTGGTGAATACATGTTTAGCAAAGGAATTTCTTAAACAAAAATTTCACTCCTGAAAGCGCCGTAAAATTACATATCTCTTGCTGAGAAGAAATACAATACTAAACATACAAAGTCTATGCAAAATCTTGGGCTTAAACAAGGAACCAGTTCCACATTTCTCTCTCTTTATCTTGACTTTCTGGTAAACAATATTGGAATGACTTTTTTATGCAACAGGTATTATCACCAAACGTTTTGACTAAAGCTGTAGATTGTCTTTAAGTGCCATATTTGAAGGATTAGTTCAGTGCTGAGAGAGTCATAACTTTCTGCCATACAATCTGTGTTCACTCCTCAGATGTAGGCCTTCACCTGGTGATATTCCCACTACAACATAGTGTCGTAAACCTCATCAGCAGAGGTTTCAATACAACCTGTAAATCATGCTCCAGAGGAGTTATTAGAAAGACCCCTAAAGAAAAGGTCATTACCAGTATGATAAAGATACATGCCAAATGTAAGAGCAAGAAAGAACTTTATCAGCCTATCATTCCATGTTCTCTGTGAGTGTGTGTATATGAGCAAGATAAAAAATAGTTATTTCTGGTCCACATCCTACCACGTGATGTTGTTGCATAAATTGTTATAAATTGTATACAGTTGCACAATGGTACAATTATATAATGCTTATGCTTGTATAAATCATAAATGCAACACAAAAATAGTCTAGAATGAGACAGTCCTGTGGATTTAACTGTTCAAAAAACAAACAAAAAAAAAAATCCACCACCACCTCCAAAAGAACAAAACAAAATAAAAACCTAAGCAAGAGACTTGAATATATATTAGTCCCCCTGTTTTATCTTTTTTTTAATTATTATTTTACCTTTTAGTAACTCCAAACCATTCAGACTGGATAAGTGTTAGTTCAGCAACAATAGAAAAGCAGAAAAACAGATTATTGTCATGTATAAATGCATTTATTGAGAACAAAATAATAATAAAAAATCAAGCTACCAGAAAATAACACACTAAATAAAGTTATGCAACTAAAGAAAAAGTACTGGAAATAACAGGTGTCTATTGGACAACTTTTTTTTTTTTTTGCTATATTTATACTAGTTGATGTAGTTTGTCTGCCAAACAGATTACTAGAACAGAAAAACACTAGTATGTTCCCCATGCTTTAGGGATCCAGCAATAGTTTATTTCATTTTAACCAGAAAAAATGTGGGGGTCTATATTATGAAAATGAACCTTTATAAAAGGATAAAAAAGGATGGTATGTCTAGTCTCTGTTAGTTCTTTCATCAACTGCATGAATATTTGGTGAGATAATATTTGTTGACAATTCTTAACAGTGAGGGTGACAGAGCCCTGGAACAGGCTGCCCAGAGAGGTGGTGGAGTCTCCTTCTCTGGAGATCTTCAAAACCCGCCTGGACACCACCCTGTGCCACATGCTCTAGGGGACCCTGCGTGTGCAGGGGGGTTGGACTAGATGACCTCTGGAGGTCCCTTCCAAACTTAAGCATTCCATTATTCTATGAAATAATTTTATTCCTAACTATTACAAAATCTGTAATATTTGAAATATAAGTATATTTGAAATATTTGAAAATATTTGAAATATAAATATATAGGACCAGGTTTTGCTTTGCCAGTATAGTGAAGAAAGAGGGAGTGGAAATTAAAAGGAGATAGCAAGAGTTACTCCTTTCCTCCCAAGGTCAAGCTGAATGGTATCTGGGAAGGCTCCAAAACTTTTTACTTATAATCACTGTGGGACTGGAAATAACACTGGAAGGAGGCAAATTCAGACATACAGCTCTAGTTCTTTGGCACTTGTCTATGAATCCCAGTGAGTCTGTCAGTAGTTTAGAAAGTAAGGTAGTAATTTGTATGCTAAACTTTGGTAGTAAGACAGGGAGGCATTCTGTAGAAATGAATCTTCCTTTAGAGTGGACCTGGCTTTTGTTTGGTCACTACTTAGTAGGCATGATGTAGCACTCAGTTTAGCAATAGCTAGACATGGGGCTCCCTCTGAAAACTGTGAAACAGGGGACATCAGTGGGACAAATAGTCCCAGCAAAATTAGCATATAATTAACAGTTTGGAGGCTTAACCTAGGAATAGTAAGGTTGTGTTTATTTCTTAACAAAGATTGCAAATCTCTTTTTGACTCCAGGCCTTCTCTCAGTATTATTTGTAGATGCCAGAAAGTGTTGCTTATCTTTACTTCATCTTTTAGCATTGTTTATTTCATGTTAAGTACTGTACCTTTTCTTCTTTTATTTACAAGACCATGGTTGTAAATCCTTATTTTCTAACTCTAGGACTAAAGAAAAGTAAAATCTTTGTGCCTTTACCAAAGAAAAGACACCTTTCTCCTCCAACCTTATTTCTTATTTCACACGAAGCTCCTTACACTTTTTTTAGGTATTTGAAGATACACAAACACACATCCCCCAACACTTTTTCTTTTCAGAGGTGAACAACTCTATTTGCTTTTTGTCATCTGTCTTGTGCTCTTGTTTATCATGACTGTCATTCTCTGATAGACTTACTCTGGTATTTCCTTTTTATATAAAAAAAAATGAGGAGGGCAAACTTAGAAGTGGAAATTCTAGATACAGTCTCACAAGTGATGACTAGAGGGGAACAATCACTCATTATTGATTAGTCCCTGGAAGGCCGATACTTCTTTCAAGCAAACTATTGCAGTTAAGTGTTAAACATGGGAAAACTCGTGCAGACATGGGTGAGAGTGTAGTCTCTGTTCCAAAGTGGGGGACTATTCAGTATAACTGAGAAGCACCATCAGGAGAATCTAGCCCAATGCTTTGCTGATGGTGCAAGAGTCTGAATAGGTTGCAGTTTGCTTTTTCACAATAGTATCAGCTCTGCAGTGCTGACAAAGATGAAATCTTTTGCTAGGAAGCAAAAAAGAGTTGGGTGCATTAGGGGCTGATACTAACAAAAAGGAAAATTAGCAACATTATTTTTTTTTCTCAATACTCTCAGTTAAACTGCTAAAAAAATGAATGGTGAAAGTGATGCCAATGTAATTTTCTGGTTAAATGAAATGAAAATATCTTCTGATTGATTATTGAAATTGCTTAGCTGCATAGTAATAATTCTGAATATTTATATAGGTGAAATTTTAGGATTTTAGAAAAGTTTAGAAGGAAACAAATTGCCCATTCTATAGGGGAAAATTATCAGATTGCAAAATTCTACTTTTTGGAAAAGACACATGGATAAAAAGAAAAAAAGAAGTATCTCCTCGTGCATTTGTTTGTTTTGATTAAGGGATGGCATCTGTGTGAAAGTTACAGATTGAAAAGTAAATTGGTGTGAGTAATGTATTGGATGAATGAATGACTGGAAAGGTGCTGTAATACCAGAAAAAGAATTAGCAAAAAAAGTGTTTCCAAGTTCCGCAATGAACCAGAATAAAGCATTTTATACTTAATACCTTCTTTGCTACCACTTGCATTTCCATCCAGTTTGGTGGCTTGAGATAGCATACAGTTGCAGGCAACCTGCCAGCTTTTTGGAGAAGAGTCATAGAATGCTTAAGGTTGGAAGGGACATCTAGAGATCATCTAGTCCAACCCCCCTGCACACTAGGGTCTCCTAGAGCATGTGGCACAGGGTGGTGTCCAGGCGGGTTTTGAAGATCTCCAGAGAAGGAGACTCCACCACCTCTCTGGGCAGCCTGTTCCAGGGCTCTGTCACCTTCACTGTTAAGAAATTCCTTCGCAAGTTCCTGTGGAACTTTTGGTGCCTCAGTTTATGTCTGTTTCCTCTGGTCCTGTTGCTGACCACCACTGAAAAGAGGCTGGCCTCATCCTCCTCACTCCCTCCCTTGAGGTATTTATACACATTGATCAGGTCCCCTCTCAGTCTTCTCTTCTCCAGGCTGAAGAGGCCCAGCTCTCTCAGCCTTTGCTCATAGGGCAGATGTTCCAGACCCCTAATCATCTTTGTGGCCCTGCGCTGGACTCTCTCTAGCAGCTCCACGTCCCTCCTGCACTGGGGAGCCCAGAACTGCACACAGTACTCGAGGTGCGGCCTCACCAGGGCTGAGGAGAGGGGCAGAATCACCTCCCTCGACCTGCTGGAGACGCTCTGCTTAATGCACCCCAGGATCCCATTGGCTTCTTGGCCACGAGGGCACACTGCTGCCTCATGGTCAACTTGTCGTCCACCATGATGCCCAGGTCCCTCTCTGTGGGGCTGCTCTCCAGGAGGTCGGTCCCCAGCCTGTAGGCATGTCTGCGGTTATTCCTGCCCAGGTGCAGGACCCTGCACTTGCCCTTGTTGAACTTCATGAGGTTTCTCACCACCCAGTTGTCCAGTCTGTCCAGGTCCCTCTGGATGGCAGCACAGCCCTCAGGGCTGTCAGCTATTCCTCCCAGTTTGGTGTCATCAGCAAACTTGCTGAGGGAGCACTCCATCCCCTCATCCAGGTCGTTAATGAATAAATTGAACAGGACCGGACCAAGGACTGACCCCTGGGGGACACCACTATCCACAGGCCTCCAGCTGGACTCGGCACCACTGATCACCACCCTCTGAACCCTGTCATTCAGCCAATTCCTAATCCACCTCACTGTCCACTCATCTATGCCACTCTTCTGGAGCTTGCCCAGAAGGATGCTGTGAGGGATGGTGTCAAAGGCTTTGCTGAAGTCCAGATAGATGACATCCACTGCTCTACCCTCATCTATCCATCTAGTCACCACATTATAGCAGGCTATCAGGTTAGTCAAGAATGATTCCTCTTGGTGAACCCATGCTGGCTACTCCTGAGCACCTTCTCCTCCACGTGCCTGGAGACAACAGCCAGGATGAGCTGCTCCATCCCCTTTCCAGGGACGGATGTGAGGCTCACCGGCCTGTAATTGCCCAGCTCATCCTTCTTGCCTTTTTTGAAGACTGGGGTGACATTGGCTTTCCTCCAGTCCTCTGGCACCTCCCCCGTTCTCCAGGAGCTTTTAAAGATGATGGAGAGTGGCTTGGCTATGACATCTGCCAGCTCACGCAGCACTCTGGGGTGCATCCCATCGGGGCCTATGGATTTGTGGGTGTTGATTTTCCTCAAGTGCCTTCTAACCGAATCTTCCTCTACCCAGGGCAAGTCTTCCTCTCTCCAGTCCCTTCTCATTTTCCTAGGATCTGGGATACTAAAGGGCTGCTCTTGAGAGCTGTCAGCCCTGTCTGGGCTCTGTAGTTCCTCGGGACCAGCCTTAGCAGAGAAGACTGAAGCAAAGAAGGCATTTAGTAACTCTGCCTTCTCCACATCCTCCGTCACCAAGGCACCCTCCCCATTCAGCAGCGGACCGACATTTTCTCTACTCTTCCTCTTGCTGCTGATGTATTTGTAGAAGCCCTTCCTGTTATCCTCGACATCTCTCGCTAGTTCTAATTCCAAGCGCGCCTTGGCCTTCCTCGTCGCATCCCTGCATTCCCTGACAATGTTCCTATATTGTTCCCATGTGGCCTGGCCCTTCTTCTACCTTATATACATTCTCTTCTTCTCATTAAGTTTGCCCAGCAGGTCCTTTCCCATCCACATAGGTCTCTTGCCCCTCTTGATTGACTTCTTACATGGTAGGAATGCACCGATCCTGGGCTTGGAGAGAGTGGTGCTTGAATATAAGCCAGCTCTCCTGGATGCCTTTTCCTTCTAGGACCCTGATCCAGGGGATTTCTCCAAAGAGCTACCTAAGAAGGTCAAAGTTGGCTCTCTTGAAGTCCAGGGCTGTAATCCTACTTCTTGCCCAGCTCCCTCCACGCAGGATCGTGAATTCCAACATCTCCTGGTCACTACATCCAAGACTGCCCCCAACCCTCACATTTCCCACTAGACCATCTCTGTTGGTTAGGATCAGGTCTAGCAGYRSBCYYKYCCTTGTCGGCTCTTCAACCACCTGCATCAGGAAGTTATCCGCAACACTCTGCAGGAACCTCCTGGACTGTCTGCTCCCAGCTGTGTGATCGGCCCAGCAGACTTCAGGGTGGTTAAAGTCATCCACAAGGATCGGGGCCTGTGATCACGAGGCTTCTTGGAGCTGCCTGTAGAAGGCCTCGTCCACCTCCTTGTCCTGGTCAGGAGGCCTCTAGTAAATAGGTCATAGGTCTGCTTTTGGTAGGAAACAGTCTCGTTGGAAAAAAACCTATAAAAATACTGCTGAACATGAATTTCTACAGACATGACAAAGAAATCTGGCTCTTGAGTTGCTGCTTGTTACATCTCCAAGTTGCTATTCTAACTGTGTATTACAATGTGTGGTAAGGTTTCCTCTGCCTTAGTTGGCTATGGATTCCTTGAGACCTCCTTTTTTTTCTTCAAAAGGATAAATGCAACATATATGTTAATATTACTTTCACTAACATAATAAAACACCAACACTGAGATGTACTATTTTGGACCAGTATGATATAGGCTTTACGTGAGTGTTTGCTGCTGCAGTGGTCGTCTAGCCAGGATCAGAAAAGAAACCAAAGATTTTCAAAATCACAACAAACAAAACACATCAACATATGCATAATTATACTTATGTAAACAATATAATGCAGTTGCAAAAGTTTTGTATATTCTAATGTGTTTGATAAATCACATCTCTGTCCATAAATCAAAGGGCAAGCATCATTAATATGTGTGGGTCGTCAAGGATTTCACTAATGACATTTAACTAACAACGAGCAGTAAAAGTAACAGTGCTACAGGGAGACACTGTTGTCACAGATTATAGAATGACTAGAGTTGGAAGAGACCTTTGGAGGTCACCTAGTGCACCCCCCTGCACAAGCAGGGCCACCTAGAGCACGTTGCACAGGGTCATGTCCAGGCAGGTTTTGAATATCTCTGGGAGAGTGCACAGTCACTCTAGGCAACCTGTTCCAGTGCTCTTTCCAAACCATCATTTGCTAAGCTTTCATTTTCACATCCATACTCTAGTTTTAAAAAGCTTTGATAATCTCAGATGAAAAATTCTATATTAATGAAAAATGTTATAAATATGTGGTTGTTCTTGGCAACCATGTTCTTATTGAAACATGGTAGGTAGGAGTGAGGAATCGGGTGTGATGGATACTACTCATCTCTGAAGTGGAATTTCAGAAAAAAAAAGTCAGAATTTCACCAAGGTGAACAATGAATTTCTTTCCAAAATGGAATATATCCTGCTTTTAAAGAATACTTATATTAAAAAGTGAATACTTGGAAACAGACATAAGGAAGAGCTTAGCAACACTACAGATAATTGTACTGCATCAAAAGTTAATCTATATTAATACAATTTTTTCTCTCCTTTCGCAATAGTTCTTACATCACCTACATTGCAGTCATGTCTCTAGTTGCATCATTCTTGTAAAAATATGGACATTGCATACAGACTAAATACAGTATTTTTATCTCTGTGCTTAAGATTTGTTTTCAATATTTTTCATACACCCCTGTGACTTGGACAGGCACTCAGTTTTAATCAAACACTTTAACTTATTTTTAATCAACACTTTTTGTTTTGTTTTGTTAGTTTTGCCTTTTTCCTCCTTAGTTTGTTGTCTTCTTTTCCCTGTTTTTCTCTTGTCCATTTGCTATTTCATACATGCACTATCCTTCACAGTAAGAGAGGCAGACCTGTGTTAATGTGATTACCCTAATCTGTTTATATAGCTGGGCTAGATTCTCCTTATTTTTCAGAAGGAAATAGCTTCCTTGAATGGGTACACATTTCTTGCATGGATTGTATGGATTATAAAACATTTGGTTCACAGTTTGGTAAGGGTCTCCAACTCAGTTCAATGTGGAGCAGTGTTGTGTTGCAATGCTACCTACCCCGTCCATTTTCCCAGATACAGTTTTGCAGAATTCTCAATGGTCTTAGCAGGAAGTAAGTAATTGGTTACTAATGGCCCTTGGAAACCTGTAACAATGAGAATTCTTAAAATATTCTCAGCAAGATAGCTAAATAATGTGTGTGTGCCTTGTGTAATGTGCCTTGTATAATAAGGTGTTCTGTCAGATGGCTTATGTCTTATATGTGCCACACTTCTGAAAGATTACTGTTCATGATAGTAGATACAGTGATATAGTATACATCCATCATTACTGTTAATATTCTTCCATCAGCTAAACACTCTTTACTCAGTTTTATAACAGCACATGGATTGGTTTGTTCTTTCTTATCCTAGTAAGTCTGTTGTTGATCAGCTGGACCAAACCTGCCTTTCTTTGAGCCGTCTGCATGTCCAACGGTAGATGTTAGCTCAGCCTCAGCTGTGAACAAGGCAGTCTTGCAGCATTCATGCACTGTTGTGACCAAGCTCTGTTGAACTGCGATTGGCTTTAAAGGCAACGTCTCTGCTTTTGTGTGGCGTTGATTTATGCTCTACTAGACAAGTGGGACAAATATGTGCCTATGCACCATGCTGTCCAGTACCTCCTCAATTATGTCCGTTACCCTGATTAAAAGGAAAGACTGTGCATCATAATCCCTGCAATAACTGAAAATTCCTTGTATCCTGATTTTGCCATTTACCGTAAATGAATATTAGTGTTTAATTTCTGAGCAGATGTATGACATTCTGAAGTCTAAAATAACAGAAAATGAGGAGAAAGATCCTAGGTCCAGAATACTACTACAGGAATGTTTATTTATAACGCTGTGCGCTCCATCCCCCATGAAGCGGTGTTAGCCACTTGTTATCCTTGCTTGGCTCCTTTCAGTCAGTATGCTAAGCTCCTATGTTACAATTCTGTGAAAATACATGTTCTGTTTCTGCTGAGGTGGATGGAGCATAGAAGCAGCATATCAACAGCATAACTGCATACACTGACACATATTAACCACATACTGTGCACGCTACATTCCATATCTGTCCGCTGTTTCTGATAACTCATGTAATTAACTTGCTGTAGTAGTAATAATGGCATACTGGGTACTGAAAATATTTTCCCATGGCTCAGTTTTGAAATTCAATTGCAGATTACATGTGTACATGCTAATGATAAAGCTTGTGTTGTCCTTTGCACAGTGCTGTGGCATTTACTTTCCTCCATCCAGCAGATACTACTCTGCAATTGCTAACTGCTGCACAATGTGAAGTTACTGCTTCACAGTGGAGGTGGTAATAAAAGCAAGTGTCAAACTGTGTGTTTTCTGTCCTTTATTTTTCTTTTTTTTTTCCTCTCCATGGAAACTAATAAGCTCTTGGTCCTATCTATGAGTTTCTTTGAAGGAATATAAGGAAACTTAAGGCTGCAGAGATATTTTTCAAGGCATATGCTACACTTCACTAATACAGCAATGTCACATATATAAAATGTATAGGAACCGGAATAGGCTTTTGAACTAACATTTCAACATAATTCTAAAGTCCTTATTCGTAGTCACCATAGATAGATCATTCCTACCAAAAAAAAAAAAAAATGCAGAAACATGCTCACAGCATTACACGAAGCACATAGACTTTAAATTTTACATATCTATTCAGTTGCAAATCCAGAACACAAGAATTCCCAGGTTTACCCTGCTTTGGGTGGAGCCAATTCTGACATTGAAGCAACTGCATAGAATATGCAGGGTTCGCTGGTTCATGTTGTAGGTGGAAAAGTATTACCAGAAATTGAGAAGAGGAGCAGTTTTTTTTTGAATTGGGTAAGGTTAGGAGGATATTTGAATTTAGTAATGGTATACATGTCTTCTTTCTTTTTTTTTTTGTTTCTATCTTATTGGAAATAAAATGAAATTTACTTCATATTTTCTTTCCTAATATCAATAAGGATTACATACTTCAAACGACTATTTCAGAGTCCTTTAGATGGCAAGTACCAATACAGATTTTGCCTCACCTGATGAAAATCTGTCTGATGAACTCTTTTTAAAATACATATCACAGGTATCTCTAGGAATAGATCCACAGACCTATACTGAAAGAACTGGGAATCTAAGAGCTACAGTTAGATGTAAAACTTAAGAAATGTTTGTTGAGATCAGGATCATTTCTTCTGTTCAGTCTGAATGTGGGATCTGGTAAAACATACCTATTAGCAGGTTAGTAAGCTTGCCAAAACCACTGTAATCTTTTTTTGGATGACTGCCTGTTAATGTCGATGTTGGTGGAATTTTTCTAATGTTTTCAGTAAAGTGCTCCTGGATAACAAGAAGTTCTGCCAATGGGTAAATGTGGAAGATGCTTTTCCTAGGGCTGGTCAGGATAAGAATAAGTGCTCCATCATGTTTAAGGTACTCAAAGTTACTGTGCTGGCAATTTTGCTGTAAAGTTGTTAAGTTTGAATTTGTGCAGGAGGTGTCAGAGAGCAGCGAGAGGCAGATGCCTGACAAAGGAAGGTGAGCTGGGGACAGGGCACAGAAATAAGGCAGGCGTGAGAAGTGACATCACCAAAAAGATGCCAGGATGTAGAGCAGCAAATTTGGGTCAGGATCGGGGCCAGAGACTTTAATCAGGGTCAGACAAGCCCAGTAAATCACCTGTCAAATTTGTAGTGATGAGAATGTGGCCAAGGTCAAGCCAGGAACCTGAGCTGTTGGGTCAAGATCCGGGTGAGACTCATAGAGATCTACAATTGGGCACAAACACAGCTGCTGCACATCTGTGATGTAGCTCAGGCAGGGAGCAGTGGGAAAGCCTCAGCTTAAAAGCAGATCCCAAGTAAAAGGAGGAGTAGGCCCTCCTAACTCTCTTCACTGTAGTGGAGGTGCTGACCTTTAACTCTTTAACTTAGCCAGCCAGACTCCAACATGACCTCCTAACCCTGACAGAAGGAAAGTTCCTCAGCTAGAGAAGTGCTGTCAAAGGCACCCAGCTCCAACCCAGGCTGTATGACCAGCTCTCCTAAAGCCTGCTGGCTGAATATCCATTCTTACAAAGGTCAAGTTGAATGGCAGTCAGTGTATGAGGGCCAATGCCATTCCTGCATAGTGAATTGGTGTATGGGAAGAAGAAACATGCTTGTTTGAGCAAGTTGTCCAAAAAGTACGTTATAGAGTATGATTGTCAACTAGCTCTTCATTTTATAGTCCTGCATAGGTGGCAGTGGAAAATGAACATTTTGATCAGAAATAGCATTCTTGTGGATAAGAAAAGCCTGTGGGACAAAGGAGGCACTGGTAGCAGCAAATTGGCCTCTCACTGAGTGGCACTGTTCATTTTGTTACAAAAAATTATCATCTTCACACCCACAGATCATCTATCTTCACTGCCAGTTGTTATACTAAGGGTCTCACCACAACAGTGATAACTGGATGTGTGGTTCAGGGAAGTAACTGTTGCAATCTTTTGGATGTTTCAAAATGACACTATATTCCAAGATTGGGAATGCATTTCTCACACAAACAAGAAAAATAGAGGATTATAAACTTTTTATCTTCCTCTCTCCTTCCCCAGTGTATAATGAGCATCGTGGAAAAATCCTGCTTCAGCTGTCAAATAAAGGTCTGGTAAACAAGTAAACTTTGGTTAGATTTGAACATTTTACATAGTGAGATGATTACTGTGAACAGCTTGTATTTATGTAGATTGTCCATTTCTTTTATAAAAGTATTTTTGTTGTATCATAACCTTTATCAGTGCATGTGATCTGCCTTGAATATGATCAGTTTTCAAAAGCAGAGTTTTTCTTTATGACATGAGCAGAGGAATATATTTTAATCTTCTTATATAAGTGCCACTCCTCTTAGCTTATTTCTCTTGCTAACGGTGCTTATTTTAAGCCCACCTAATGGTACATATTAGAAATCCTCTTTGTGACAGAATGACAATATTGCCTGACCTCTAGTGGTTATATGCGTGAATTGATTCTACTTGATACAGAATGAATGTTAGATTAACTTCTTGTGTTTGATAATCAGTTAGGAAAGAGGTGACCACAGATTAAGGTAAAGAGGATGAATCAGACTGATAAACCAAATTGGATTTTGGACTCTGGCCCAGACCCAAACTAGTATTGCTAATTGCGTGAAGAATGGCATGTTTAGTTCCAGGAGGTTATGGTCTTCTGTGTTTACCAAATGCACACTGCATGAGTTTAGGTATATCTCTTGCAGTTGTGTGAATTAAAATAACACCAAGCCATTTTTATGAAGTACTTTGAGATCAATGGATAAGTTCTTCACGACTTCAGATATACTTGATCTACCAGTGGTATAGAAGTAGGACACAAAATACAGGCTACTCTCCCCTGGTGTTGTTGAGCAGCAATGATATCTGGGGCTGTGTAGGGTTGCCTTTGTGTGTATGTGTGTGTGTGTGTTGTGCTCTTAATGTGTTTCTTTATACATGGACATCATGTACCAGTACCGGTATAGACAGAGGATGTCCCTCTTGCTAAATAACACCAAGTAAAGACATTGTCATATTTATGTATCGTATCTCTTTGCAGGTAATTATGAAACACATATATATGTATAGGTAGGTTATGCAAGTCTATGCATGTATACTATATACATGCATATACATTCATATATAGAGTGAGCTTCCTGCATACTCTAGTTCTATTTAACTAGCACAAAGCCAGTATGTTCTAAAACTTATTTTTCTCTTTAAGCATTAATCATGTTCCTACTCTGTGCAATTGCATTTAAACATTTCAGAACTATCTGCTTGCTTGCAGCGATAGTTATCCACAAAGTTGAATCTGATGGTACTATAGGTTCATTTTCTAATATGAAGCTTAGAAGAATGTAAGAATTGGATTAAATCTTTACTGATATCTTGAAATGATTGCTTGTTTAACTGATGATCTTTGAACAAAAGATGTTAATCTCTGCCAGTTTACTCCTTAGTTTTGCTTTATTAGCATTTATTCTGTAGACTGTGTCTAAAGCAGGTTCCCCTGACTGAGTACTAACTGAGCCTCCAGATACTGCAGACAGTGCCACAGTCTATATAGGTGGTGTATTTGCATAAGATTAATTAGATCTAACAAGTTATTGAATTTTGGAGGGATCATATTTGCTGTAATTGGTTAGGGAATGTGAAAATAATTCCTCCTCTTGTCAGGTTCCTGTACGTTGCAAAGGTTTGATGTCCAAGGATGCTATGAAAGGTTATTGACATTATTGTTTATTTTGGCCAAAAAGCAGAAATGGTGAGTTCATCTACAGACCTGCGAAGGCTCGGCCTCTCAGCATGAGCTCTATTTTATAGAGCTCCTTTGCTCTTCTGTGCACCAAGGGCTTGTGTCTCCCACCCATAAGTACAGGGCTTGTCTTTGACCTATCAGACCAATATCCCTGTCAGAGGCAACTGTAAAGAAAAAGGACTATGAGGTGATGGACTGAGTTCAAAATATGTTGGAAAAAAAGCCCACCCAGATACTGCATTGCTGTGAAAATATCAGTTACTGGTTGGAGGTGACATGTAATATTGTTCTGCTCCTTAGCACAATCTGCAGCCACAGATCACAGCTGCAGCTCTTCCCAGCTGCATGATCTGAAACACTAGAAATGTCTCCCATCAAATGGGAAGCTGCAGTGCAGAAAAAGAAAGTTGGTATATTTGCATGAGTTCTACAGTAGAATGGCTAAAGGGATTTACTGAACCTACTTCAGGCTAGTTTCTAGCCTGAATTTGTTTTGCAGTTTTGGTTTGTGCTACTGAAATAGGATCCCATTTTAGAGTCCTCAATATCTGAAGGAATTCATATTTAATTTCTGAATTTTATACAAGATCATCTCTAGCCTTTAGAGTTCCTTAATCAAATTTTGGTTTTTTTTTCCATATAAAAATCCCCCCAAGGTTATTATTAATGTGATATGACAACTATTAAGTTCCAATACGGAAAACAAAGCTCAGTTTTTAAATAACAAGATCAGTGAAGAGGCTAAAAATATACACAATGCTATTTTTGGGAGTAACTTTTTATTTAATGAAATAATTTACATGCTGACTAGCTTCCTTTGATCTATATTTATTATATGCTCCTTGCCTTGAAATGAAAATATAGCTACTTTGATAAATGGATTTGAAAGGTTATCTAGTTTCGTGGTAGTTTCTCCAAGTTACCATTGCATACTTTGCTTACATATTGTTTAGTGACCTTCTGAAGGAATACTTCTTGGTGAGCTGAATTTGGTACTGTAGGGTAGTAATATCCCTTTCTCACTCTATGCATGTATATTTGTAGACATGTGAGAGGCAGGAATCTTTTCACATTTCTCTCTGCAGATAATCATTTAAATGATCTAGTATTCCCCCACAGAAACATGGGGGCCAGTGACTTTAGGCTTGCATTTCAGACTTTAAAAAACATCCTCAGTTCATTTTTGTCTCAAATTTGAGATGATCCTTGTTATTTAATTTTATCCCAAGCTTTCGCTATCTTAAACAAAGACAAACTTGCATGCCTGTGCTTACTGGATTATATAATTCAAGGCTTTAAAAAATAGTGATCAACTTCAGTTTTAGGGATGACAAATGTTTCTTTAAACTGGATTAGTAGCTTAGCAATAGAATCTATTTCATATGATATTTTAAAGTGATCTCATGGAGGTTTATCAACCTACATACTTAGATTCATCAGAAAGGGGCCAGCTACCGCAGAGTGTCCACGCTAGAAATAAATAGGTCTTGCAGATCTAGTTCTAATCTGGGAAGGGGCAAGCTAGCTAACAGTCAATCTCTCCATATGAGTCTCCTTCGCTGTATCTGGTGAGTACTTTTCCATTGACTTCAGTAGGTGCGGAAACAAGCTGTATGACCATAGGCAAAGGGCTACACATTAGTGGTAATCTTCCCAGAATCTTGGAATGAAGCAGCACATGAAGACTTCATGTGCAGGTTAGGACTCTAATTGCATCTTGCCATATCCAGAGGCCCATACCTGTCAACAGGTATCAACAGGTCAACAGGTTTATATCACAACATTCTTACTCCCTAAGTGCTCTTTCTCCCTCTTCAACCTTCCCTCTATTAGGAGATAGAGGGCCTGAGAAAAGTAAGATACTTATCTGGGGAAACAGTCCAAAAATAAATGCTTTCAGGCACTTTTTGTACTTTTCTTTCAGCCAAAGGCACATTGTGCTCTGTTAAGAAAGAGCTATCCAATTTTTCACTGTTGCAAATGGCATTATCTACCTTTGACCTACCATTTGTCTTAAGCAAATAATTAACATATATCTATATATATATCACTACTTTTGTCTCCACAATTTATTCTTCACCATAGTTTCTTGGATCTTTTTTCTTCTTCCCTTTTCATTAATAGTCCCTGTACAATCACTTGCTAAAGTAACTCTCTATTGATCACAGTAAGGTATACAGATTTATAGTGAATCAGCTAAATACTGTTTTACCATACCTGCTTTATATTTGAATAATCCATCCATCTCAAGACAAAGGGTGGAAGCAGGACAAAATAAAAATATAAGTGCCATTTGAAGCACACTGTAACTTATACCATCTCTTTTCAAAAAATGCTGAAGGAGATTGGCAAAGATACAGGAATGAAATAAATTTGTTATTCATCATAATGCAGTGAGTTGAAAGGGAGAAAAGTGGCTTGCGTTGGTGTATTCGTATATATAATAGGCAAGAGAAGAAGCCAGACTCCTTAAAATGAAAATAATATACCATTTGCTTCTGGATTGGTCAAGCAGATGAAAAGGTTCAAATCTTGGACCCAAGTCTCAGTCTTTCAAGTGAATGTGATTATAGGGATTTCATATAAATTTCTTACTACTCCTCTGCCCTTTCTTTCCAGTAGCAGGGGAGTTTATCTAGAGCTTTGCCTCACTTACATAATATTTTTCTTTAAAGGCTACTTACTCGACCACTTCTTCATATAATGCCAAATATTCTTTATGCAAAAAGAAAGGACTACACTCTAGTGGACTAATAAATTATTGCGGCTAACAAGGCAATACCAGTGGGATATTTATCAGATTTTGTCTGATCTTAATTCACTAGCTGACAAAAAGTATTTGCTTTTGTAATTCAAAATAGATGAGTAAAATTAAAATGAGGTAGAAAAGATGTCACTATACCAATTGAAATAAGTATATTGCTTAACTTTCTGATGTTAAAATATTTCTTCAGCATTGCTTAAATTCAGGAACGCAAGTTGAAGTCTTCTGTTGAATCAGGTCTGTGTGTGAAACATGATGCAATATAATGAATATGGAAGAGGATAATTTAAAAACAGGAAAAAAAGATAATAAAATTCTTTTGTTATTACAATACTGCTAGCTGTCATGCAAAGTTCTTTTTGCTATGAGCAGAGAATGAGGCACAGCTCCAGAAGTTCAAATTTGATGACAAGGAGTCATAGGTTTCTATTGTATTTGCCTGAACGAATAGTAATTTAGACCCAAGTTAATAATTCAAACAATTAGGCAAACAATTTACCTGATGAGTTTGGCATCTTCCTTTTATCATGAAATATCCACAAGCAAATTGTAGCTTCTTTAAATGTACCCATTCTTTTCTGGACTGATTACTATATTTTTGGGTTTTTTTTCTCTTTTAAGCTTGTGATTGACAGAAATGCTTTAAACCCTGATTCTGCTGTAATTGGTTGTATAAATCAAACATTCTGTGTGTGTCTCTTCAGGGTGCTTTTTTGCCTCCATCATCTCACTTTCAATGAAATGGGGACAATTAGTGTTTCTAGAGCTTTGGGACATCTTCCCCACACTTTCTTTCCCACTCCATGCCTTTTTAAACATAAAAGACTAAAGCAAAAGACTAAAAAAAGACTTTAGTAAAAGACTAAATCTGATGATTGACATATATGTGAAGAATTTAAAAACATGGATAGAGATTTTTACAGATAGGAAAAGTACAGGAAGGATAAATGAGGCAATTTTTGAGAGAATGCTCATTTGAATTTCTGGGAATTCTATCCACCTACCTGGCAGACTATATGTATATATAGTAGGGGTAGGTATCTTTTCTTTACATTAGTAGAAATATGAGCACACAGTTCATGATATTTGCTTTGAAGGTTTGAAGATCCCTTCCTGCCTTCCTCCCTTCCTCCCTCCTCCCTCCCTCCCTCCCTCCTTCTCCTCTCTTCCCTCTCTTCCTCTCTCTCTTTCTTTCCATTACTACCGGTAAACTGGCTGGCTGGAAAAGGTAACGCAAGGAGAGAGGCACAAATGTTACTAAAACACATTTTTAAAAATATTAGTGAATATCATCAGGATTATTCTTTCATTATTTGTCCTGTTCTGTGATAACACAAAATATCTGCATACGTATGACAGCTGAAGAAGGTGTAGAAAGATACCAGCTTATTAAAAGATTTTTGGCTACAAAGATATTCCATCATAGCACTATCAAGCTCCTGTTATAGTTTTCTATGTCAGATAATTCTTGGAGATAGAATGATGAAGCCTTTCTTCTAAAGGCAGAGATCATTTATATAGGAAACAAGAACAGGAGCACAGGGAAAGGGAAGCAGGATTATTGTGCAAGCTGCTCACTTGCAACCTATTGATTATGTAGTGTTATTCTAACAGTAATAGTTTGAGTTGTGGATAGAGTTAATTATTTAGTAGCATTCATCAATTGACCATTTTCAAAGCTTTGCCGGCAAGAGGGACGCTTTCACTCACCTTCAGTTCAGGAAAGGCACAGCCTTCCCTCACCCTCCTGCCTCTGGTTCTCACTGTCCTCTGGTTCTGCATGGGCTCTAAAAGCCGTACAATATTTACTTAGAATGAAATGTCTTCAAGAAAAATGCACCTCAAAACCTAAAGCCAGAACGTATGCCTACTTGCTTTTTTCACTGAGTCTTACCTTCACTTGGATTTGCGAAGACCAAATATCCATAAGTTCTTTCCACAGACTCTTGTCTATCAGCTTGCCACATTCTTACTGAAGAATGTCCTGTCTCCTCTCTCCTCTAGGTACGTTGTGTAGCTTTGCTACACACATACCCAAAACCTCAAATCAGTTTTTGATCAGTAAGTTCCCATAAGACATAGTAATATTTTACTGTAATGTAAACACAGATATACAGACATATGTATACGCAAAGTGACTAAACTGTGCATTTGGACTATTCATATGGTAATCATATCACCTGCAATATTTATGCTATCACTGTATTGAAGTACTCCTATATTACTACCTAAATGTTTCACATATGAGAACATAGTGCCCTACGACTCCTATTGAGTCAAATTGAAGATCCATCAAGTCCAATGTTCTATCTCAGAAAGTAGCATTCAAAAATGTTCAGTGTGTGTCAGCCTTGCTCCCTTCTTCAGTACATTTCTCTCATACTTCACACATCCAGAATTATAGTACAAGTGGTTGTCAGAGGTATTCGTTCAGAGATATTTTGTCCCTGAATTTGTCTAATTCCTTTTGAGCTTGCTGTTATTATCTACATCCACAACTTCCTTTGATGACCAATCCCATTGTTTACCTCCATGAGTCACTTTAACTGTTTTTAGCCAGTTTCATAATAAATTCAACAGTATTCTCTATCTCTTGTTTTGTGGTATGGTGATTTCCAGCCTTTTTAATGTCTTCTTATGCAGTAGCTGCTTCCTCACCTTAATCACCTTCACTTCCCTCTTCTGTACCTTTTCTGACTCTGATACATCTTGATCTGCAGAAATCAGAACTTAACACAAGATGTGGACAAACTAAAGGTTTATACATTGACAAAATAATACCTTTTTTTCCCTTGTTCTCAATACTTTTCCAAATGATGCTTTTTTTTTTCCTTATAATTTATGCCTTAGTTCTTATAATACATGGAACTAAGTCGTCTTGCTGTCTTGTAATTTGCCCAGCACTAGTCTATACAAAGGAACACATCTTGGTATAATTCATTAACACTCACATATAATTATTATGGTTAGCATAACTCATCCCTTCATAGGTCTAAGAAAACATATTAGTGAAGATGGAGAAAATCTTTGCTGTGCCTTAAACTACATTGGAATCTTGTGGAGCTCCCCTAACAGATATAAATCATGCACCTTTATGTCATTATGCATAAGCACTGTGTGACAATTTTTCCTGTGGTTTTGGGGAGTGTGTTTCTGGTTTTTTTAATTATTCTTTTTCTTACCATCAGAAGAAACCTCAGCTTTTACATCACAATGGAATTAAATGTACGCACCAAATTAATGAATGCATTTCCAGTGACATTTTTCTTTGATGAGCCCGAAGCAGATTAGTAGTCCAAGATGTCTTTTGTTTGGAATGACACGATGTTAATTTATTACAACACATTAACATCCTGTGCTTTAAGAAATAGCAGGTGGAGCTTTCAAATGACAGAGATGTCATTTACCTGCCTAATTTGTACAGAAAGTCAGTGACAGTGAGATATATAGTTGTCATTCATACCTTTAAAGATCTTTTCTGCTCTTATTGGCCCCCATAAATTTTTGAGCTAAATCTACCACACTTGAGGTCTCAGGAACTATATTGCATCCAATTTTCCACTTAAATGGTTACGTCATGGGCAGCCTGTCCAGGAATGCCTGGCAGGATCTTATGCTTCCACAAGCTGTACAAATCCAACAATCACGTCTGAAACCACGGGTCCTGAAAATATGGGTACTGGGTGCTCTGGAAGGTGCTTTTCAGCTGTGGTAGTGATTTGGGTTTGCAACTTTGTAGTCTGCAAAGACAGTTATGCAGGTCTGAAGAGTGCCGTTGGGTGTCCTGAAAATGCAGTAATAAGCATACCTCTTGGATCTGATCCATGTCCCATTTGTTACTGCTTTGTCATAAACATTTGTCAATGATGAAGACTGATTTTTGAAAGAACCACGTTTGGGAGTCTGGAGGTAAAAAGCTATAATATGAAACATCTTTAGAGGTAAATCAATTTTGTTGGCTAATGAACTGAACACCATCTCTTTAGCTTCAACATCAGAAATGCTGCCATGTATTCATCTGCAGATTTTTTTTCCTCTTTTTGTTTCCTTCTCTTTTTCAGGGATAGTTTGTTCTTGACTACTACTTCTATGGCATGAAAAACAGACACTTACAAACAACTGTGCATATAGTGGTAATTTCTAATAAACAGCTAATTGGAAAGGACAGCCAGTAACTCTTTTTGACTCTTTATCCTAGTAACTGAAAAATTTAAGCTTTAAATATAATAATGGAAAATATAATAACTGTGGCTTTATTTGTCATTTATGTATTAGTAAATGGTAAAGTGTTATAATGTGTCATAATGGTATGTGTCATAACTGTGTCATTTGTTTATCAGTAAATGGCAAATTTGAGGCAAAGTAAAGAAAAAGCTTAACATAAAGCCTTTCAGTTTTGGTTTACTCATGTATAATCTTAAAATGCATGAAAAATATCCCCCAAATTTTGAGTTAACAATGACTTCAGAAATTCAGTTTTCTGAATTTCATTTGTACAAATACTAACCCAGATGACCTAGATTTCTGAAAAGCTTTGGGTGTCCAGCTTGTATTTTGGTGCCTGAAAATCTCTGTGGATATGGTTCCTAGAATCCCTTCAAAATCTAATTCCTATTGGATAAACAACTTCCCTTCCAGGTTCTTAGGAATTAATATTCTTTTTTAAAAAATACACATATTTGGGAAAAACCAATACTTCATTAACTTTAATTGCAAGCCTAAATCCCGTTACACGTTTGGCCAAGGAGACACAGTACCTTTAAATGAAGCCTCAAACTGAGTGTGATTAAGATAGCCAATGACTGTAGTGGAGTAAGGCTGTAAGAAATTACACGGAAGAAGTCTCTAGACATTTTTCATTTGGAAGTGCAGTACAGGCCTGCAGGTTCCGAGAAAGAGGGATGCAGAGTCTTTGAGCCACCTGCCAAGCAGTGGTATCCTCCCAAGTCCTGATCCGCACATCTGTATCGAGCAGCTCTGTCAGCCTCTTTAAATTATTACAGCAATCCCAAGCCACTCTGTGCTAGCAGCTATCTTTCTTTATAACAATTTGTGCCCCTGCTTCTCCGTATTCACACATGTACATATGTCTCCACTATTGGGGCTTCTTTAACCTCTGTCGCCCAGCTTGTGCTCCCATTCCCAGCCCTTACTTGCTAAATGCAATTGCAATTACTGTTTGTTTTTTTTAATCTCAAACTCTGACAGAGCTGACCGTGATCCTGTCCAGTCTAACATCCTCCTGTAATTCATCCAGCTTCCAATAAGGATACCCAGCACTTTGTTACTGCCTGGCTGGCTCCTTACAGAACCATCTGTCTTCTCAATCTTTAGCTAGTCCTAACAGCATGAAGCCTTTTGAAAAACAATTAGCTGGGAAATGTCTGGTTTATATTCTCATCGCGTTACAGAACTATGGTTGAATAATTACAAAACACAGTGTATTGAGAAGTGCGGAAAATCGAGTGATTGACTGTGCCATGTTGCCTACAAATAATATTTTACGTTCATTTTTGTCCTTCTGCTTAATCCAAAAAAGTAGCTGGATATATATATTGCTTCTTTAAATCATAAGACACTAACTGAAAATCACTGAGGGAGTCTCTGGCTAAAAATGGGTGTAGTAGCAAGGACATCTCTAGGTTCATATTGGCATAAACAGCCTTAATTTTTGTGCCTACTAAGAAGCCTTAAGCTGACAAGGAAACCATCTCTGTTCTACTGGAGGTGATAGAAAGCTTCATACTGACTTCACTGTAAAGTTCTTGGGACAAGCTCCAGATCAGCTCCAAATGGAGAAATAGAGGATGAGAAAGGTAATATAATCACAAACATTTAAGTTGAGATATTCAGTGCAGGCAGTCTCACTTGACCAGTCTCTCAGAAAGCTCCTTGAGATTAAAAATAAGCAAAAGTGGAAACATTGGACAGTAAGTGAATTCCTTTGGTTCTTTAATGTCTTTTGCCTTGCAGATGCAATGATCCTCTGTCAAAATTCTTTTTATTAACCAGAGCAGGATTGGCTGAGATCTGGTTTACAAGGTTGTACTCATCCTCTGAAAATCAATGCACTTGGAACTACATTGTGCTGGATGAAATGGCCTTTAAATTCATTATATTTTGTCATTTCAGCTGCACAACTTTACTTTAGCATCATCTGAATGTGTCTCTTAGGAAAAAAATCAAAACATCTACCAAAAATCAAGAAATAAAATTAATACTTTAATACTCAGTGATCTACTATAAGATTATCAAAACCACCATTTACAATTGTAAGTGCAATTCTAGTTTACCTGGTATTTTTCCTTGAAGTGCTAAAATTGAAATGAATTATGAACGTAGGAATTAATCTTTTATTTTTGGGGAAATGCTGGAAATCATTTGAAGTTATCAGGACAAATTCTGCACTGCATTCAGAAGGCTGCAGGTAGAAGTTCAGCATATTATGTTTATTTATTAGTGTTTTCCTCCTTTCTCCTCCCTGACCCTGAAAAGAAGTATGAACATTTTACTGATATAGGAGGAGATTACTGAGCACTTAATGAGTGTGGTCTTACATCAGCATAGAGGAAATTTATCTTGAGGAAAAGCAAAGCAATATGCGTATTAAACTCAGTGAAGCCCTGCAAAAAGAGCTTGAGTGTGTGTGTGGGATGCAAGATATGCAAGACTCTACCTACTCTTACTACTGGCGATGATGTGCTTGGATCAGAGGTATTAGATGTCACTTTTTTCTCCTTCAAGGCCCTTTGCATGAAATTCAGTTCAAGATCAAGGCATCTGACTTTAAGCATCTACATATAAACTAGCTGTTTAGGCTGCCGTTTTAGAGAAATCACAAAAATGATTTAGTTGCCAGAACATTGGTGTCTAATGCTTTGTTAGGTAGCAGAGTATCACCCGGACAGCGTTTTGCCTAACCAGGGCATGTCTCCCATGAGTCCCACATCCTTGGAGCAGTTGCCATACAGAGTCATCAGGTGTCTCAAATGACATCAGGCATTTAGACTACCTTAGTGAGATGCAGATGCCAAATTTAGGGAGATTTCTGTACAATTAGAAAAGATCTGATAACCAGATCATCTGGTCCTTCATTGGCATGAATATGGAGAACCAGGAAAGCCATGTGCTGCTAGACTGGCTCGATATTCATAAGCGGAATGATTGCGTGTAGTAGCAAGTAAATGTCTTTTAGAAGCTACAGTGTCATATGAAAACATCCATCAGATTTTTTGCTTCCTTTCATTACACTGTTTCATTGTTTTTCATACTTAAGATTTTACTTTAATTGGCAGATTTTACTTTAAGATTTTACTTTAATTCATTTCTACCTACTCCTTCCCCTAGCAAGCAAGATCTGGACTTAAAGTGACATTTTGGCTATTTCAGAGTTATCGTATTTGTAGCGGAACTGTTGGACACCAATACCTGGAAATACCTAGTTTCACAAACTTGTGGTAATAGTACGTTGATGGCAGCAAAACCCTGTAAGGATGTTGGAGAGTTCTTGCTGCTTCATTAGTGGATGTGAATCCTTATAAAACATGACAATGTCAATAATCAGCAGATAGTTGGATACACTTGTAATCTGTTTTTCCTCACTCTTCCCTTTTAACTTTCTCCTCCTATGCAGAAAATGCTCAAGTATTATTTGGAGGCATTGAATGACAGAGCACGCAGCATTCTCAACATACAAAGAAAAAGTCCCTAAAGCAGAATATCCTACATCCTGTTCCAGTGTTTAAAGCAGTACAGTGGATTGTGGGTTTGACTCAATGTGGGCACAAAGGAATTTTGAAAGCCTATTTCCTGCTGTTAAAATTTACTACTTGATACTTGAGATTACTGCTTAACAGATATGGCAGTTTCTACTCTTTTAGTTTTGTGATTGTAGCTTTGTCTTTGGCTTCTATTTCAAGCACTTCACAACAGCATCTTGTTTGACCATTTCAAAAGAAAAACAAATAAACAAAAACACACCACGCAGCTAAGGGAAAAGACAACTGATTGGTAAAAAGTGTAAAACCATTTTTTTTTTCTAATCCTACCTTTACAATTTTATATTGCTTCTGTATTGTGATGCCTACACAAAATTTCAAACCCTCTACTGCTCATGCATCCTGATCCAACATCCATCAGGGGCTTTTCATCAATTTCAATCAAGACTGATAATTGTATTTTCTCTGGGACAAGGACAATTTTAGCTTTGTAAGTGTCTGTGCAATGCAGCTTGCACCTAAACCGCTTATAAATAATGAATGTTGATCATTATAGTCACTTGCTTGTGTTTTCTTCACAAGGTAAAAAAATAAAGTTTTGTGAAGAAAGTTTTTTATCTGAAATAAAACACTGCATGTCATGCAGTATATCTTTTCTAATGTAAAGATGAACAATTGTCACTTTAAGCTGCTCTTACTTCCCAAGTTGATATGACAATTATTGAAATCTTAATAGTGGAATCCTCAGCTGGTAATTATAAAGCCTTCTGTTACAGCAGACTACAGTAGTAAGAGTTGTGTGCTTCCATTCTTAGACCATGCTTTCCTATGTAATCACATGCTATTTTACCTTGGTTTTGTATGGAAACAAATATTATAAAATCATTGTAGCAGCACATGGTATAAACTCTTAAAAACTTTCAAATCCACTTAGATTCAATCAATTTTCAGGAATAGAGGTTTCCAAAGCAATTCTGCTAGATTTCCTAAGGAATGGATAATAGAGGATAGGAATGACTAGACTATAAACATTCATGACTTTGTCCTGGACAACTGTTCATTCCCTTGGCTGTCACTGCTAAGGTTCATTCCAGAAGCGGTAAATAATGCAAGGGAAATAGATTACTTTAGCCTAATAGCTTAGATTTTTGACTAGACAAAAGAGATTGTCTCTTCTGTTGCCATCTTAACGTTTTGCTGGAGGATGATTGGAAGGGGAAGAAAAGGGGAAATAGATCACTTCAGCTTCATATTCCAATTTTATACATATGGAAATAAAAAGAAAAAAATATATATGCTTCAATCTATGTTGCTTCAGATACCTTGTCTGGGTCAATATATTTCTAACAGATATGTAAATACAAGTTCTACTGCTGCATTACTGCTGCATTATGTGCTGCAACACAACAGGATCATGTTCCCTAACCTGGGGCTTTTTCACAAGCAAAACTTGAATTTAGCCATAATAAAGTACTGGCCTATAGCACAAAGCAGGTTTCTGTACTTGTCAAATTAGATGGAAGACATTTCAAATGTTTTCATGGCCCCATTCCCTGATTGTTTAATGGGGAAGTTCCTTTAAAAATCTTGATCACGGTCACTCAAGTCTACAAGCTTCTGCAAGCTGTAGATTTCAAATCATGGCACTGATTCCTGGAGAACAGGTATACAACTCATTTTGAATAAGTTGAATATAAAACTCAAGAGAGCACTTGTAGATAATTTTTTTTCTTCTCATTTTGCCAAAAATTAGAAAAGCTTCAGATGTTTTTAGTTGCTTCATTCTTTTTCAAAATGTTTACACTCGTAATATCCAGTCTTGGAGTAAACTGCTGGTTGACAGATTTTTTTTAAACCCATCTTCTGCACGTAGCAGGTATACAGAACTGGTTTTCTTCCTTGTTGTTAAAATGTATTTTAAAAGCTCTGTTTTGCTCACATTACAAATTTAACCTCATCTTCCTCAGTTTTGCACTCTAATAATACCACAATTTTTTGTTTTGATGCTTTTGGGATATTTGGAGCTTTTGGTCAAAAAAAAAAAAAAAAGAGTTTTATCTAGATGTTCTACATAAAAGGCTTAATGTTAGGACAGAACAACAAAAGTTCCTGCTTGGAATCATAATATTTTGATCCATGACCATTTTTTTCTTTTTTGCTCTCTGGCTTTGCTTTACTTTGCAGCACAGCTGCATCAGCTGCAGTTTTTCCTGCTAGTTAAATATATATAATTAGTTTTTATACATATATATATATAAAAGCTTTATATATGTACAGCTACTCAATTATCTCTTTTGTCCATGTTACTTGTCCTCCTCTTTACCATGTTCTTAGTCACTTAACCTTTTCAATGTCAGTTCTCAGAGATTACACCCTTAAATATAACAGATGAGTTACACTCATACTGAAACTGAGGTTAGAACAGTAATGTTCTTCAATTACAGTTTTATTGAGGAATAAATATAGCCTTTGCTTTAACAAAATATTCAGTCCAGAAGAAATGCCTAGAGAATATTTTTTTTAACAACATCCTTACTGACTTAATTAGTGAACAGTAGAGAACATATCATACCTCTTACAGACAATATAATTAATTGAACTCCAACTATAAATAGAATTGACAAGATTCTGATAGCAGATATATAACAATGAAAACATGGCACCAATGAAATTGCTTCAAAATTATATTCTGTATTCAAGAATGCTACTTACATTACAATGTTTAAAGGCATTTTTTCCAATGTCCAGTAGCAAACTTGCCCAGAATCCACAAACCAAATACATTCTCTTTTAACTTGTTGAACAGTTTCTATGTCCTTTATATTTCACCAGTTTCAGATGATATTTTGTGTTTGAGTTCTGGACTGCTCAGAACTAATTGTAATCGGTGAGTATTTTCATGGGTCTGGATCAAGTCCTAGGAGTTCCAGCTGACCATGATGGTATGCATGTGGGCAGTGCTGACCCCTGTTTTAATATCAGGCTCAAATTCTGCACTTACGCTGTTCAATTTTGCCACAAAGTTATCAAACTTTATACCACATTTTTTACTTTATTGATAGCTATTTGCCATCTGTTGTGTAATGCTGCAGAATGTACCAATTCTTAAAATAAAATACTCCTTCTCAGCATTTTTTGCTATTTCTGATTTCCTAGCCATGTAGAGAAAGATAAAATATTTTTAGCAAGCATTTTTTTGTTTTAGTTCATGAAATAATTAGAAAGTTAAATGACTTTTTCATAAAATGAGACATTTTGCTATCAGCATGATCATGAATATAAATCTGTATACACACAATAACACACACACAAACATATTAGAGATAGACATTGTGTACATCATACCTCATTCAATCATGAGTTTTTACTAAAGAGCTGCTTCATAACATGATTCAGAATGCCATACTGGACGGAAAACTCTATAATCTTAAAAAACTACTAGATGATCTCTAAAGGTCCGTTCCAACCTTAAGGATTCTATGATTTTATTAAATTCTCATCCTAAGTGCTTTTGGTTGTGTCCCGCTTACCTGGTGTTTAATGAGGTTTTCTGGTATTCAGCATAATGCCCAATCTCCTTAAAAAAAAAGAAGCACAACCATAAACAGATTTTTACCTGATAATTCAGCAGACAAAGCATTAAGATGCAAGAAGGTTAGATTCAGATCTCTCCTTTCAAGTTTTTTTGGAGGGAAGGAAGGAGTTGAATCAGTATTAGCCTGTTTTAGAGTAGATACTTGGATTATCACTTTCTAGTATGTGTTACAACGTAGAAGAATTTTCACTTCCCATGAAAGTCCTAAATCATCTTCAATATTTGGAAAAACAAGATAGGACAATTGAATAGAAGAAGCAGAATGGTCTAGTGTTTCTGAAACATGGATGTCAATCCATGATATAATAACACTTCATTTAGTTAGCTAAATACTAGAGAACAGACCAAAACCAAGACAAATCCTTGGCAAGTTTCCTACCTACCCATGTGGTTCTTCAGGTCCACCCCACCCAAATTTAATTAAATATTTCCTTACTTTCTGATCACTAGAACATTATCAGTTGTCTGAGCAAAGTCTGCTTTCACAGTGAAGCTTCATGCAAATCTCATAGCTACGCTTGATTCTCTTAAGAGAGCTGTAGGAATCATAGGCTTGCTTTCCTACCAAAACACACACAAATACTCTAATGTCTGTCACATTTTGTATGAGAGGGATTAAGGACTCACCTCAGATCAAAGCTAAAAACATGTGGACTATTCACCCAAGCGACCAGATCAGATCTCCTGTAGAAGCAAAGGAGAAAGTCCCACACATTCCAAGGAAAGGGGAGGTGAGTCTACAGAATAGAACGGTGGAGAACCCATCTCTTCTTCCCATGAGCAGTCTGTGCATTGGGTGGAATGATTAAGTAAATAAACTCTGGGAATAGCTATGAATGTAGACAGGTTATAGCTTGAAGACAGAGGGAAGAGCAATTATTGTGTATGATAAAAAAGGCTGTCCCAAGAATCTGGGAATTTTGCTGGAATTATTAGATGCTCTGGGAGAATTGCTGGAGAACGAGGAAATTAGACAAAAAAACAGGGCTTAACAGAAGTTATGGCAATACAGAGGCTTGCTTAAGGTGAGAGACAGTTATCACTTCCAGGATGGTTGGTATGTACGGAATCTACTTCTCCACAATTCCCTTGGCAATACAATCTAGCCTTTTAATACATGCTAATAAGAGTAAAGGAAGAGTGGGGCAGAATGAAGACATGATGACCACACTTTGTTGGCTTCCCTGTGGAGGTGGTAATCAGATGGTGCCCTGCAGCTGAGGAGTGAATGGAGGGTGGAGCGGAGCGAAGGCACCAGGACCAAACTCTGTTATACTCCCTGCGGAAGTGGCAACCTGGTCGTACCACACAGCTGATAAGCCACATAGTACGATAAGATGTCTGGTGCTGGGCCAACAATGGTGGCAGATCAGGGCCTTCCAATAGACTTTCCTCAAATTTCTCATTCTAATTTCATTATAACACCAACACACAACCCCATCCTAGAAGTTACCCACTTCCAAGGAATGATCACTCCTCACTGAACATGCTCTCTAGATTTTTTATTAATTCGGGATACTTTTTAGACCAATGAATAATGAAAGTATGTATGACTAGAGTCACTGAAGCTCCACCTAAATGTAAAAGAAAAATTTATAAAAGGAGGAAAGAAGCGAGAGAGGAAGGAACAAAGGAAGAAGGAAGAAGAACAAGGAAAGTAGGAAGAAGGAACAAGGAAGGAGGAGAGAGTCCATCGTAACTTCTGGATCAGTTGGCAGGCGGAACCCCTTTCCTCTCCTCCAGTCCGGATGCCATCTGAGGAGACTCCTCGAAACTGAGAGAGATCCCATCTTCTGGGAGAGTGATGATTGCGCATTTGTACACCAGGCACTAGCTAAGAACCCCACACTGTGGTAGAGAATTTCCTATACTGACATCCGAAACCTGTTCTCTAAATGTTGCATTTGAATAAATTGTGCTATTCGTGAACTCAACTACTTGCTTTGAAGGCAATCGGACCTACAGTCGACAGGCTGTTCATGAACCCAACGCTGCCAGAGTTGAGCTATTGCTGATCATACTACTTGTTTGGAAGGCGATCAGACCTACAGTTGATACACTGTTTGTGCATCCAGTACTGCTATATTTGTGTACTGCAGTTTTTGTTGTCCCTATTAAGAGATGATTCCAGCCATCTCCAGTCTCTCTAACCTCTGAGGATCGGCTGGAATGCAAAGGGATCCATCTCTTACCAAATCTGTGCCTCCCATCAAACCGCAACAGATGCCTCCAGACATAGATGACAGTTGAAGGCATAATTTAAGGATCTGAATTTTGGACAGAATTGCTAAAAGAAGCAACAAAGCCAAGCTTAGATACTTACACCTTTTTAATACAAAACAAAGGGGCTTGCTCAGAGTTCATAGATATAACAGGAACAAAACCAAACAAACCACCAAAATTAAAAAACACCCTGCAAAACAGACACCCATTACAGCTCTTCTGGATATAAGGTTAATCATTTAGTCATTACAGCAGTCTCTATGCAAAAGGACATTAAGCAGTGAAATCCTGTGTGTTTATAGACTGAATGATAAAAACATTTTAGAAAAGTAAAATAACTAAAGGGTCCATAAAGCAAGAGGACTGAGAACAAGTATTTCTGAAGAATCATTTTGTGGTCTTTTTCTATTTTTTTTTCCCCTCCACTAACAGGATGCATGTTTTGAAGATTCTCTGAAGACAAATGTCTAGGTTTTGCAAGTTTTAACAAAAATTAGGTTAGCTTTTGTTTTAAAAAAGTCCAGAACTTCATATAATAAACAGAATCTGAAGCAGAGCATTCCAGGAAGTTCTAAAACTTGAACATTTTATTGTATCTTGAACCCAAAACAAAGTCGGTTTACAGAAGCTGCTGTTCTTGGCAGATAATCTGGAAAACTCCAAAGGCTTCTGAGAGCACTGTCTGTTTGCCATACGTTTCATCTTTGCATTTGGCAGCAAGCTCAAGCAAGGTCAGAACCAAATAAAACAACTTTGGAATGCCAGAAACCCAACACACAATGCACATGTGTCCTATTTTGCCTTGTGACTGTCACAGAAGTAGAAAATATGAGCAAAATCACAATAAAGAAAGCTCTATCATTATGTCCAGTTCTTTAAACCATATGGAACTCACTTCAGTCAGCAGGACTTCACAGGGGAAAAGAAATTTAAGTAGGAAAAAGCATGAAGGCTTGCAGGTCAAAAGAGGATGTGACACAGGAGTAGCCTCAATGAAATTGTTGCTTAGATTGATATAAGATAATAAAAACAGAGACGAAGTTGTAAGTTGTTCTGAAAAGTGCTCTTCATACTGAGTTATTAGTGAGTTTCATTTTAGGAAGATGTGAGGTAATCTGATTTTTCTTTTTACTTTTCTGTAACTCATGATGTGTGTTAAGCTGGTCTTATTGACCATTCCTCCAAAGATTCAGTAAAGAGAGGAACAGCACTCTGCTCTGTAATTTGCAAGCAGCGTTATCATATCTTGAAGTGTTGGTCATCCACTCCCTTCTTCCATTAAAATAGTGTCCGAATAACCTGTCCAGTATCCAGTGTTCCACCCTAAAGACAAAAAAAGGATTTTCAAGCAAACTTGATCTGATCAGAACATATCAAATTATTTCTATCAAGTTTCTGGACTGTTAAGTAGAATTAGATGGAGGCCTTTAGAAAACCCAATAGAATGTATTCAACTGAAGAAAAAAAGTGATCTTCACCTTTATAAATTTCTACTCCTTTAAACTACATTGTCTACTGCAAAGTAATTCTCTGCACTGTACTTGAGAAATTCCTTGTCCCTCCTCTATTTTTGCAGTTTCATAGTTACATTGATTCCCAGGTGCTAGATTCAGTGAGGATTAAGGTGCCTCATCATAAAGACTTTCTAATAGTCCAAATGCACCGTAATTTATTATTTCAATTCAAATATCTTTGTATGTTCGAGGTAAAGTTGGAAAAGAGAGAAAGAGGTTAAAGGTAATGGAAAGACATGAAATCTTAAAGTAGAGATTGAAAACACCCTCTCTCCTATGGTGGAAGGAGCCTAAATACTGTGGTTTTGGATGTGGTGTGCTACCTACACCCAAGAGGCCTCCAAGCAAGATCACTTTCTAAAAAACAGAATAACTACAAGACACGTACACCTACCGGTAGATGTGATTCCTACTGCAATGGAATCCAGATGTGCTTGGCACTTCCCAGAGACTCATCCACACTAAAACAAACACAATTGAACAATGTTGCTGTTATTTCCCACACAAGCCATCCATGTAACAGCACATTACTGTCTGGTAGTATGATACCTAAATTTAACTGAGTGACATTTGAGGAGGAGAATGGGGTTTAGGTAAGGTTAAGAAAAAAATATTTGTGTTGTAGAAGATGATATGGTGGAGAATACTAGAGGCTTTTCTTTTCTTTCACCTCTGTTTTGGGGGCAGTGTTCCACCACTATGAGCAGAGTCTGGAAATTTAAAGCAAATTTGAAATATGAACTATTCTTATAGTGAGAAATACACCAAGCAATGAAATAACGAGAGCAGATGAGAGAAAAATAAGACTGGCAGTTGTATAGAAGAAATAAATCACCATATGAGAAAGGGGTGGTAGTGGGGGAACACCAAATACAGAGTATTTCTGAAGGGAGTATGTAAGATTTTGGTTTTTTGTTTGTTTGTTTAAGTTTGAAAATATGAGCCAAGACAAGATGGCCTAGCACAATCCTGGATATTATGAGACATTTTCACCTGTGCAGAAAGTATTGCATATACATGTAAAGTGAACTGACAGATTATGTCACCCGATGCTTCTCATTTGGTCTTCACTGCCTTCTACGCCATGGGAAGAAATATTCTGAGAAGAACTACCTAGCTATCTCTGATCACAATCTATATTAATGTTCAACATCAGTGTGAGAAAGAGTACTTTCTACTACAAATAAAAGGCTAATTGCATGAGATAGCTGCCCCAGGCTAGTAGAATTGAAGAAATACAAAAAGTTAGTGTCAGCAAAAAATTCAAGGGAGGATGGTGCAGGTATCCTACAACTAATCAGTGAGGACTTCCATCAGCAACTGTTATCATTGTAGAGATAGGCCAGAATGAGCTATGGTACATAGCTTGTTCTCAAGGAGACTCTAAGATGAGGCTACATGTCATATTCACTGCCAAGACCCAGAGTTCCCCAAAATTGTACTTGAAGTTAATTATCACTGAAGAGTTTGCATTCTTTTATATCTTAAGAGAATATCGTTTAAACACTATTAATTTAGAGAAAAGTAGGGAACTGCATTGAAAAGGCAGTGTGTCATAAGGGCCAGTGGAGCCAAGCAGCACATTTGATGGAGCTACCTATAATCATCTCCTCACTGAAATGCCCCTGCCCTCAGGAGCAGGATCTGAAAAATGTGTGCCTGCTGACATGCCTTCCCTTTTGATCATCGCTGATACGTGTTTCCTCATACCTTTTTATGCATCCATGTTTGTCAGCACGGTGCTTCTATCTTGTCTTAAATGAATATGTGCAGTGCCAGGTGCAAATTTATGTTGTTCAAATAATTGATTTTGCATAGGAGTCTAGGTCCTTCATTGACTCTGTGTGTTACAGGAGATTCTATAAGCTTCTGTAGGCTACATGAACAGTAATCCATCAGCCAATTATAGCCTGCTAATTTAGGACAGCTAAACTGGAAGAAAAAAAACCACCTGCTTGTTCCAAGACAATTCTTAATTACTTCTGACATGCTCCAGATCATCGTGGAGCACACAGATCTCTTTCATCAGCTCAGATAAGAAGGCTGCATGGAAGCGTGCTGGAAGCTTGTTCTTTACTTTCAATGTGTCCCTAAGTTAAACTTTAAGTGTAAACAAAAGAAAATACACATTAGTTTTATATATTTCCATGCACCATAGATTAGTTCAGAAAATCCATATTGAAAAACCTTTGAAGGCAAGGTAGTTCTAGAAAGTAAGACAACTGCTAAAACAAAAATAAACAGTGATAAGATTTCAGTCTGGCTGTTGCTGCCCAGGCTTTCCTTGGGATCTTGGACCTATTAAATACTTTTCAAAGTGAAGTTTTATTTCAATTTCCATTTAAAAAGTTTTTTATTCTTTTTTTTCTTTCTAAGGTTCTTCAAAATAAAGACCCAGAATCTGCAAATAGTTAAGCTTTCTCATGTGAATAGTCTTTTTGATATAACTTGAAATATATATATGAATGCAATAGAGCAAAGTCAGAGTTATAACATGTTGTCTCATGAAGACAGGGGACCAGTTGATCTGTTTAAATTAGCTGGCTGACAAACCAAGGCTGCCAAAAACCACCTCAGCTTCTGAATTACCTTTTGACAGATGTTACTATTCCCTACTATCAGCTGTCGATTAGGCATATAAAACTGTATGTACACTAAGCCAGCCAAACAACACATCTAAACTTAGGTAATATAAATACTACAGGATTGTCTGAAATACTCAGACAATATGGCAAATTGTTTCTTTTGGACATTTTCCTCTCCAGCAGGAATTCTTGTTCATTAAAAATTGTACATATAAGTATTAGTTTAGAGTAGAAAGAAAAACTGCTTAGAAACTAGCTGAACTACATTAGGTCCTTTGTGAGTAAGTACTCTGGAATTCTGCTATATCAAAATAAGCCTACATTGAGATTATTAATAATGCATTACCTTAAAATTCCTTGGGGTGCGGGTGAAAATCCATTCAACTTAATCCTCTTTGGGACACCTTATTAACTATGTTCAATTGTGGAAGAAAATGTTAAACTTGAAACATTTTTGCTATCCGTGTTTTAATCAAGTGAGAAACATCCCTTATGGATGCTTAATTGGGGACTTAAAAATCTACATTCAAATTGAGTTTCAAAAATATATTACCGAAAGGTTATGAGAATCCTTTTCAGACATACTGTGTAGGAAAAAAATTATACATTTATTTAACTTTTATTTCTCATAACATACTAGTTATCAGGCAGCTAAGTTGGAGATTCAGATAAAAGTAGATAAATGAGATTTGAGAAACATAACTGAAAAGCGATTAGGAATTTGATTTCTTGCCAGCTTGAAAGACTGAAGAATTCAAAAGTTAATGTTAAAGGCGATGATTTCGATTCACCATTATCTTGCACCTTGTATCACTTTTGCAGAGAACAACAGCAAATATAACCCTTTACCATTCGAACATTTCGCACTTGTCTCTTGGGATAAATAAGTATAGACCACAGCACAAGAGCACAACTAAACTATAGAAATGTGACTGTCATCCTGTGTATACCACAAATTCACACTGTCCTCCACTGGCATCATGCCCGAATAGTGCATGCAGAAAATCTGACTCACTGGGACCTTTCTTTTTTTCCTTTTTTTTGGGGATTTTCGCAATTTGTCATCAATAGCATTGATTATATTTCAGCAAACTGTCGTCCTTGCAACAGAAAACAACTATGTACTTAGATCTCCAAAGCAAATCACATTCATGAGGCTTCCTAACACCACAGATGCAATAAAAATTACAGTTTAATTAAGGAGGAAATTTAAGGTTCAATGTTCTGCTAGAACTTCCACTTTTATGCTAAAAAGGTGTAAAAAAATTACCAGCAATAGCCTTAATCTATGAAGAAGTGTGTATGAAGATTTTTTTTTCCAGCTAGGGACCTGAGCCGTCTTATATAAAACTCCCAAATCATATAAAAGTAGAAGTCAATCCAGATGGCCAGGTAATTATTTGTGACTAGTTCAACTGGAGGCGACCCTTGCACGACTTCACAACACACAAACAATAGCTCAGTTCTTAGTAAAATCCAGTGTTTCTACCCCACGACATAAGTGTGCACCCATATAAACAGGAAAATTTATTACAAACTGATGGTTAGCACCTAGTTCTGCAAGACAGCGGTTTATGGCACACTCCAGGTTTTCAGATTTGCTGCAGTAATTTTTCCCTCTTTCTTTCCTCAGCTTCTGCAACAGCTGTGTAAATTGGCAACCACAGTTACCTCAGTCCTTACAAAGTACTAACATACATCTTATTTACCACAAACATAGGAAGTCTCTTTCTTCCTCAGACACTTAAGTCCTCCTGTAAGAACTTCCAGGCTTCTCTCCTACCACTTTTTGCCTCAGACTGCAAACATACGCTCTTAAAGCAAGAGAAAAATAGGAAATTGAGGCATCAAAAGTTCCACAGGAACTTGCGAAGGAATTTCTTAACAGTGAGGGTGACAGAGCACTGGAACAGGCTGCCCAGAGAGGTGGTGGAGTCTCCTTCTCTGGAGATCTTCAAAACCCGCCTGGACATCACCCTGTGCCACATGCTCTAGGAGACCTTGCGTGTGCAGGGGGGTGGGACTAGATGACCTCTGGAGGTCCCTTCCAACCTTAAGTATTCTATGATTCTATGATCCTATGAGGCAAGGTGAGCTGGGAGGGAAGTTTCCTGCCATGCYGAGCAAGAACATGTTTCGATTTCTCCTTTTTCCTTAATTCCACCCGCTCTGCCCTACAACAGGAATTGGAGTGTTGAATTTGGAGCGCTCCCCTGGTGCACTTCTAGAGATGACTGGAGGATGTTCCTCCACCAGTCTCTCTCTTTCTCACACTSTGATGGTCCGCAGTTTTTCTACCTGCTCCTTTAGTGGCGCCACCAGGCTAAGCACTTCATCTACCTGCTCACACCGAATGAGCACACACCTGGAGCTCACCGGGGTGAGGCAGACTGACTCTGGTTTCTTTTAAGCAGAACTATTTGCTTCATTCAGCAGGTTTTTCAGATGATTTAACTTCCTCTTTTTCCACTTTCATACTTTTTCTGAATCATCCAAATCTAGTTGGATGTGTAGTAAATATGCTTCTCTTGTTAACTGTGTCTTGTACCTGGGTGAATGAAAGCCTTGTTTTCATGGGTCTTAAAGCAGAATTTAGTACTTAATCTGTTTATTTTTGGTAACAGGATCGTGAAGACTGCTAAGAAGGACGTGTTTTTTTCCAAGAGGCTGGAGTGGGTAAGTAAAGCAGATCGCATATAAAACTGAGTCTAGGCAGTGATCTGAAAAAGATGTTAACGCTTTTTTACAAGCAATGTATAACTTCGCAGCATTTCATCATTAAAAATAAAAGGATTTTCTGTGGTTGCAGGAAGAATATACTAACGAGTGAAGAACTTTTCTGCCCCTGTTAAAGGCAGAGGAAAAAAAAAAGAAAAAGAAAAGAAAAAAAACCCCACCGAAGCTCTTCCCCTGTTCTCCACAAAATGAGAAACTTCAAAAAATGATTCTTTCCCACATGTACAAGAAGAGTAATGAATCCTCGAGCCTGAACATATTTTGACTTGCTGTATATGTATAGCAGTTTAATACTGTGTAGTTAAGTAAAGGTTTGGATTCATTTGATGTTTAATTTAATACATGCTGCCTTCAGAGGAACAATTTCACACATTTTATGAGTATTATCATCTCTTTATGGTTTGTACTATAACAGGAAAAAAAAGAAGGAAGCCAAAGATAGGAAGCATTTAATTTAATTTAGGAATCAAATATGCTGGTAGTTAATACCTTAAGACACATCTATTTTTTACAAAGGAGATTCAGGCTACCACGTGTTCTGTTTGCTTTAAAGGCAGTGATAAAAGGAGCAACTGCACATGGTAATCTCCAAAATACCTCTTAACATTAATCTCAGAAATAGATCTGAACATTAAGAAAGGGACAACTTAGAAAGAAAACTGTTTGTGCAGATCTGAGCTAAGATTCTGTAAGAAAAATATAATGAAGAGGTTCCACAGATGGTAAGGGATGGACGCTGTTTTACTGTTTTCAGTGCGGTAAAATTACTTTTGTCAGTGTGAAACTTTAAAGATGGGACCTTAAATTCAGTTAAAAAACCAGGATGTTACACTTAACTAAAATGTATCTCATGGACAAGTTTTCCCAAATCATTCATTTTTGGACTGACAGTCTCATTGACGTCATTGAATTATGTAAATCAATTTCAAGAAAAAAGAAATTTAAAAGTTCACTTTTGAAAGCTTTTGAGAAATGATCTTATCTCATTTATTTGACACAGTTTCTGAGAAAATGGATGTTTAGATGATGGTCTAATGATGATTTTGGTTCAGTTGGGAGACTGGCCAGATTTTTAAAAGTCTCTGCTTCTAAATACACTTTTGAAATTCTTGCTTCAGCAATATTGACTGTATCTAAACAGACAATTATTTTGAGCATTTCCTATTTGGTATCATGCTCTTCCATGTATGTAACTGTACATGTGTCTGTATCGCAGCACTATATTTAAGAAATACGAAGGAGAAAGAAAGATGATAAACCGCTGAAGTTTCCTTCCACTGAATCTTATGTCAGTCATAGAAAGTACAGTTCAGACCACCAGCCCACTATCCGCAGGGGATGGGGAAGGTTTTTCTTCTGAAACCATCCGTATATAAAGCATCAGGAAGAGTTAATTAACACATAACATATCCAGGCATTAGATAACAGTGAGCAGGATATTTAAACCTTCTGAATCTCTCCAGTTCCTGTCAAGAAAAAAAGTCTAAAGTACATTCTTGTCATTTCCTGTGATTGTGGCTCACGGCTCTGCAGCTATGGCCTGCTCCCCTGACCTCTGCAACCAAGTCTATCGCTCTCAACTAATTACTTATAAGTGAAGTTCAGCCACCTCCTCTGATTACTTCCCTGCAGCAGCCACATTCCATTCAAATTACTGCATGCACAAGGAGAAGAAAAATGTGACGATTCTATACCGAAAACCAGAGGCTGGAAAATTGCTTTGGAATGCTGAAAATGATTTCTCAGAGTTTGTATGCGGTAAACATCATTCATATTTAGTAATGTAGTGACATTAGGACCTAAGGAATTTGGTAGTGTAGCTCAGAAAGTTCCTTGAATCTAGTTTATGTATTTTTGAAAGAATATCACTTTCACTCCTATCACTAATTAACATTTTAAAGCCAGAGTAATGGCATTGCATGCTCCCTAAGCACTTGCAGTTTGGTATAACTTGTCAGTGTGAACCAAGACTTCTTAGATATATTGTATTTGATTCATTTCAGCAGTAGAGACTTTTTCAGCAGTGCATATCCATAAAAATACAGAATCGATCAAGTCGGTAAGACGTCTTGAAAGTCATTTTACCCCGGGTTGAAAAATCTATCTAGTCCCATGAGTGAGGCAGCCATGGGGTGCACTGTTGTTTGGATAGGACTTTCCAAGGAACGTCTGTCACTCACTCAACAACTTGAACCTTTCAGTGGTCACTGAACCAGTATCCTGCTCCAATTTGGGGCACTCTGAGGTCCAGGAAACACTGTTTTCATCCAGCAGAATCTGTGGTCCTGCTTGTCTGTAGCTGGAGGATTTGTGAAGTTTTCATGAAAGGTACTCTGGAAAAATTCTCAAAGATGTAAGTTCATGAATAAATTTTCTACTTTCATCCTCCAAAGTATACTGCTACTTCTAGCTTTCAAAGCCAGGCACTGTTTAATTTCTGCTTTTTTTGCTTTGAACCTACTTCTTTCCTTTATCCTTTATTCCACCTCATATAATCTATAATCAAGCAGTCCTTGCTGTCTTTTTTATTCCCTCAGATCTGTATATTCCTCCACATCTTTGGATACACCTTCTCCCCTTCCCTCCTCCCATTCTCCTCCCCAATCCCTATTCATTTAAATAAAAGAAATGAAAAACTGTCTTTCTCAAAGGAAATGGCAGGCCTAGGCAAACAATCTGGGCAAAGATTAAGGCTTGCTGAATGAGTTCAGAGACACCCTTTACATGCCACAGGGAATGACATTAAAGGGAGAAAGGACAGGTCTCAAAAAAATAGGTTGCATGTTGCCAGTTTAGTTTGTACAGACAGCTGGTCACAAGGATACTCCTGCTATCTTCAGCTAGACTACCCGTACAAGAAGTAGCCCATTGCATAAGTCAGGATGTTCTAGAGAGGCTCTCAGACTGTGCAGCTATCCATTTCAGGTGTTGGCTAACCCTGTAACAACCTTGTAGAATATAAAACTATTCTGATGTGCCAATGTGCTTTAATAAACTACTACTTTGTTCTCTACTGGCTACATTTTGGCAATGTGTGAGATGATCTCTCCACTGTAAAATATTTTGCAAGGAAAGCTACTCTACATTTATAGCTTTGTTGTTGGTTCTTGCGCTCTAAACAGCCTATCCCCAAAGGAGGTATCGCACTTGTGCCTACTGTTCTGGCCTGTTTGCTCCTGTGTCTTTCAGACCCCATAGCATTTTGTGAAGATACTGGATTCCAGTTATGATTATGACATCTCAAAGACTAAATTTCTAGCAGCTGTGTGAGTATGGTCACAAGTTAGGAAGGAGATACTAAAAGTAGTAAAGCTCCTGTAAGAAAAGCAACAAATACATCTATTATCCATTTTGAGAGGCAGCGACCAGTCACTATGCACATCTTGGTTTGCCAAGCACTAAACACAAAGCTCCCACGCAAGCAGAGATTAGTAGCTACTGGCTATAGGAGAAAGACAGGCTTGGGGACATGGGAGCACTGTAAAAGGTCTGGAAAAGATGAGCGAAACAGTTGGAGAGGAGGTGTAATACTCACCAGCATCATAGAGCAGCATTAGAACAACAGAAAAAGGCCCATCTTATTATGTATTTCCCTTTTGATATTATTCATAAGCAATACTGATTTTATCACGTGAATGTGATTCATGTGTAAATGTGACTTATTAATATTTATACTTGACAGACTGGCACATTAGTATACAGTGCTGATCATGATTTCTATACTGTTCAGCTAGCCGCTTTGAAACAGTCAGCTAATGTACATCTTGATACGTATGCCCTATATTGGCAGTCAAATGAACACTTGCTACAGTCAAGCATAACTAAAATATCTTACTATGTTTTAGATAAACATAGTATAAACACTGAGCTATTATGTTCGTCACCACAAAATTGTCATCTGTGGATTATGCTAAAAGGAAGTGTATGCAGAATCAGGTCCAGTGTTTATAGACTTATGTATTTGTGATGGGTTTTGAGGGAAGTAGGAGGTAGCTAGCCCCAAATTCCTGCTTACCTTTTGTGCATGCTGAGGTGGTAAGAATGATTTTTATTATCTAATGTAGATTACCACATTACTCTTTGTCTCCTGAACACATACCATGGGTTGTGGAATAAGCAGCTGCGGAATCATCAAGAGTGAAAAATAATCCTATCCCACATAAACTACAGATTTAGAAGAGCTAGATGCTTCCTGCGTTTTTTGTTTGTGAGGTGGTGGGAAGATGAGGGGAACTGAACTGCGGATGCTGCACTCTGTCTCAGCAGATCTCTGGGAGTCGTGTTTTGGTGTCCTGACACTGTAGTGTGCAATGCAAATTATGATGGAAACTGTTAAGAGAAGGCCAGGTATATGCCTGCAGTATAACTCTGGATTAGTGTGATGTGTCACAGATATCTGACTTGTGTGAATGTTAGTTCAGTCTTGACATTGATGGTCAGGAAAATATCTGGGTTTTTTTTAGTATTAAAAAAAAAGACTCTGTTCTAGGGAGAAAAGATACAATTTGCTTTTAAAGTTCCTTTAAGCTCTTTAATATTTGCAGAAGGCTTGGAGAATGTTTGCTTGCTAGGTCCTATGGCAATTAATTCCATTCTCTTATGTTCCTGAACTTCTAGTGCAAGCAGTCTCCCATTAGTTTCAGTGAAAAGCAAAGATACCAGGTGGATCACTGAAGGATTTGCTATAAATAGAGACGCCTGTTATGGAAACAATCAAATCATTTATTTAAACTCTTCATACATAAAGTCAAAATGTCAGGTTAATTTTCAAAGGTTTCAAAGGTACTCATTAATGAGACTTTAATGTTAGATAGACAATGTCTTCTATGGAGTTAGATCATAGAATCATAGAATCATAGAATGGCTAGGGTTGGAAGGGACCTCTAGAGGTCATCTAGTCCAACCCCCCTGCACACGCAGGGTCCCCTAGAGCATGTGGCACAGGGTGATGTCCAGGCGGATTTTGAAGATCTCCAGAGAAGGAGACTCCACCACCTCTCTGGGCAGCCTGTTCCAGTGCTCTGTCACCCTCACCGTTAAGAAATTCTTCCTCAAGTTCCTGTGGAACTTTTGGTGCCTCAATTTGTGGCCATTTCCCCTAGTTCTATCACTGGCCACCACTGAGAAGAGGCCAGCTCCCTCCTCCTCACTCCCTTCCTTGAGATATTTATATACATTGATCAGATCCCCTCTCAGTCTTCTCTTCTCCAGGCTGAAGAGGCCCAGCTCTCTCAGCCTTTCCTCATAGGGCAGATGTTCCAGGCCCCTAATCATCCTTGTGGCCCTGCGCTGGACTCTCTCTAGCAGCTCCACATCCCTCCTGCACTGGGGAGCCCAGAACTGCACACAGTACTCGAGGTGCGGCCTCACCAGGGCTGAGTAGAGGGGCAGAATCACCTCCCTCGACCTGCTGGAGACGCTCTGCTTAATGCACCCCAAGATCCCATTGGCCTTCTTGGCCACGAGGGCACACTGTTGCCTCATGGTCAACTTGTCGTCCACCATGACGCCCAGGTCCCTCTCTGTGGGGCTGCTCTCCAGGAGGTCGGTCCCCAGCCTGTAGGCATGTCTAGGGTTATTCCTCCCCAGGTGCAGGACCCTACACTTGCCCTTGTTGAACTTCATGAGGTTACTCGCCGCCCAGCTGTCCAGTCTGTCCAGGTCCCTCTGGATGGCAGCGCAGCCCTCAGGGCTGTCAGCTATTCCTCCCAGCTTAGTATCATCAGCAAACTTGCTGAGGGAGCACTCCATCCCTTCATCTAGGTCGTTAATGAATAAATTGAACAGGACCGGACCAAGGACTGACCCCTGGGGGACACCACTATCCACAGGCCTCTAGCTGGACTTGGCACCGCCGATTACTACTCTCTGGGCCCTGTCATTTAGCCAGTTCCTAATATTTTGAATATGGTGATATACAAATTTTGGGGAATTTTGGACACTTTTCTCATTCATGTATGTCCTTGATTGACAGCTATTCAAACAGTGGAGAAGATTTAGTCCTCTGGATTCAGATCACAAACCTGAAACTTGATAATCATGGAGTTCCTTTGTGGTTGGTGGAAATTAGCGTGCGTAAATGCCACATTTTGTAGTCTGTATCATTAACTTCTGAAAATATATGTTTATCTAGGTAACTCAGTTTTCAATGAGCTCAGACCACATCTAGTGCTATACTATACCAAAGGCCTTAGAATAAGAACCACTTGTAGATACACTTTCAGGACTGGAGTATTTAATTATAATTAATAATTGATTTTTGATAAATTATAATTAATAATTAACTATAACTAATCATAATGAGACTGTGATATTAAAAGTGGATAACACTTGCTGAATTTAAAGAACTATGTTTAATAATTATTTATAATTAGAAAAACAAATACAGTTAACACTGACATGCTGAATTATAGTGGTCACATAAGGGTCTGACAGTAAAACCTGAAATACAGCCAAGTAATGCTGTTTTTAAGAGCACATTTAAGCCAGGTTTCTGACTTTATCTTCCTATTTCCTCCTATTTCACACGTGTTTTCTAAAACCACTTAAGCCTTATAATGTCAGATGTTGCAGGAGGGGCCTGGGCTGGCCAGTCAAAGAAACAGAGCTATAATTCCTGCATTTGAATTTCTAGGCCTTATTACCTCTTTTCAGCGTGCTATCCCACATAATGGACAGGAGGAGCTAAAAGGTTTAATTTTGAGTCTCCTAGTCAGATGTGAAACATAGTGTGTTCCCTGACAACTCTGCAAGAGATCGAGTGAAGACGATCACGTGAGTGAGTGAGAAGGGACTCCAGGACCGGATAGATTGCAAGATTTCTTTTCTCACGTCAAGTCACTATCTCTACTGCTAAGTACTAATTCTGCTGTCAAGGATGATGATACTGTGAATTTCTAGAAGTATTTTAAGGGACTGTAGTATCAAGTGTTAGCTAGGAGTGCTTTCCATATCTCTTAAAGCCCGGTTTATATCTCAAGGCTTTAGAGAAGCAAACATACATGACCGATCTGGATTAAGGTCTGTCACCTTTCAGGGAACTCCATTAATGCACATCTGTTCTGAGAAAGAAAACACATTTATTTCCAGAGCTTTTAGGAAATAAAAGGTACAAATGCAGTAATCAGTGTTTTGACATATTTATCAATCAGTTGCTAGGTAAAAATAAAAATAATGAATGCTATTCTCCATTACAGAATATAAACCATGCATCTGCAGATAAAAGCCCTTTCTGACATACATTTACATGTTGTATATCATATGACAAGTTCCAAGGGTGTTCCATATTATAAGCACATACAAATATTCCATGCAGTAAGTGTAGATTATCAGGAAAAGCATGGAAAGTAGGTCAGAATCATGAAGAAATCAAACTCTAAGAAAGATTCTATTATTTTCAGGCTGTTCTCAGACTACTAGTCTAGTTCTTAGACTAATTAGAGGCCTAATGTGTCTTGGTAACAGATGCTTTTCCTTAAAAAATGTCTAGCATTTAGTTTTTGTTTCTGCCTTACTCAGAGAACTTTAGAAAGGTCATATACCAGTGGCAATGACAGTTGCTTTGTATTTCTATAATTTGAAAAAAATGATATGTATAAACAATGGAAGAAAGTTGTTGATAGTCTGTATTTTCAATAAGCAGGCTGCAGTGCACTAATTTAAATCCAGAGAAGAACGGAGTGAGACGCTGAGTGATAACATGACAGTTAATTTATGTTCTCTCATAAAAGAAGTGCACATTGCTCAAGCTTGGAGACACAACCTCCAGTGACCACGTGATTGACAAGTTCAGACAAAAGAGAGTGGACAAAACAGCATCCAGAAGAATTTCATATGCCTCTCTATTGACACATCACAGATGAATATATAGGGTTAAATACTGCAGTGATGAGAGTAAGCCACAGGCATAGATACCTGAGTTTTCTTCCTATGAGTGAATTGCTTCACTGTACTTTTAGATCAATGAATTTAATTATAAATTCTGACTCAGCCCAGGAGTCCTATGTTTGAACAACTTATACAGTCATTTTAAAATATTGATGTTGTGGCATGTGTAAAGTAAAATTCCTCCCCATTCCTCTGCCATAGATAAATGCTCCCTAAACCACAAAGTCCCCCAGACACCTCTGCAGATGTTCCAGCCAGCTCCATGACTGTTTTAGCTATATGGAAAGTTAAGGAATTTGGCCTTCAGCCTGTACTTAAAACATGGTGGAGTTCCTGTTCTGCTCACCAAAATTAAAGACTTATGAGAAGAGAGAAGATCGAAGTGCCAAAAACAATAGTCTAGCTTTTAATTTTAGTAACTGGAACTGACTATAAAACACAGGGCAAGTTACAAAGTTTCCTTTCTTTTTTTTCCCTTAGCATTAGCTATTCTGAGTTTAAGCAGATTTTAACCTTTCTCATGATGAGTTTTCTCATCAACAGCTGAAAGATGTTGAACAAATTACGCAAGAAATTTTCTATTTTTTTTTTTCTAATATGGAATTACAATCTATTTGAGTTTGGACAAATTGCTCCCTGTGATCAAAAGCAGTGGGAAAGAAAAATTATCGTGCATATATTAAGAGAATTGCCCATCTCAGTTGGACAATTCTGCTTAACAGTATGGAGAAGAAGGCCTGACACCTCAGCAGTTAAAGCACGTGAAAAGGCTTGTAAACCAAGCTGCCTTCTCCTGGCAGCTGGGCTCACTGGGCTCTCAGTGGCTATTCTCACATGATTGTCTCATTGGAGTCAAGATTCTTGGTTCTCTTTAGCAATTAGTACATCTGTGGTAAATCATGAGAGGACAAAATCACTGGTAAAACTTCTTACTGACTCCAACAGCAAAGCTGATGGACAGTTGCCACTCAGTGGGCAAGGAGGATCCAAGAAAGGCCAAAATCTTGTCTAGGGTGTGGGTTAGTTGCTAATCTCACACAGCCATATACATAGAGCTAACTAGTCATGCACCAGTACAAACACCAGGCTCAAGGTTCAATTTTCATTCCCCTGTCCATCTTTTGGGAGTCACCACATGTGTGAATGAGAAGGTGGCCAGCAACTTTCCTCTTCCTTAGCTTAATGGAGTTGCAGAGCAGCTGAGTGCTGTTACAAGAATCTGACATTGGCTGTGTCTGCTTATTGTTGCCACATCTCTGGGATGTTCAGATTAGATATTAGGAAAAAAATCTACTTGGAAAGAGTAGTCAAGCTTTGTAATAGGTTGCCCAGGGAAGAGGTGGAGTCACCGTCCCTGGCAGTGCTCAAGAAACATGTAGATGAAGGTCTTAGGGACAAGGTTTAGCAGGTAGGGTGGTGACAGATTTATGGTTGCACCCAATGATCCTGAAGATCTTTTGTAACCATAATGATTCTATGATTCTGTGACTACCTTTCCAAAGATGAAATTAGTGAAACCAGTCAGCCCCCGTCCTAGAGATATCCACCCTCTTTGGAATGTGGGTCCAAGATCTCTGCCTTTCCTGTATGCAACCTGTGTAACAAATGCACACTGACAAGTGTATGTGGCTCCTAGTATGAATAACTCAGCAGAATACTTTGCTACATATTTCAGCATAATTGTATCTCAGCAAAAACTTGATGTATTGTCCAAGAAGGCGGTCCAGGAAATCTTGGTGTTTTATAGATGCCACGCGCTACTCTCCTCCTCCCTGTTGTTCTTCAGTGGGGAGATCAGCCATCTTTTTCGTTCCACTGATTTTTAGTTAAATATCCTGTCATTCAAGAGCCCTCTAAAAGTAACAAAACCTTTCCATCCAGAAAAGCTGATATTTAATATTTATTTTTAGATTAGCACTAAGGCTTTCTTTTAGTTCTGATTTCCCTAGTTAAAGGAGCTAAGTATGAAGTATGTAGGTTTTTAAATGGAAGAAAGCAGCACTAATGTAAAATGCATCTGGAGACAGCTACTTTTATGACATACAATTTTAACATTCCTCTATTTCATTACTTGTGTTATTTGAATTAGTTGTGAAACCACCACTGTCTGAGTTTATGTCACCTGAACAATAAAGTAGTTGTTTTACATCAGAAATGAAAGAATTTAAAAATTTGGGAAGGTATCCATATATGTAGATTTAGGCAGAGACTCAATTTCAAGCCCAAATCATTCAGTTCCTTAAGAATGTCCCACCATGAAGAAAACTATTGGTTCTGGATCCAGGGTCCTGGCTCCTTTATTTGTTTATTACTGAGTAAAACACAGTCTCAGTTCACAGACCAAACACAGCAGAAAACAAATACACGAACTGTAGTTTTTCTAGCCTCAAAACTTTGGATCTTTAAGCAAAAGAAATAATATGGCTAACGTATTACGAAGAGGTCATGTTTTATATTAGGCTGCAATGAGGTTTCCAGATGTGTTGGAGAAAAGATTGCAGCATGATTACTTTGAGTTGAGTACACTGTGCCATAAATCATCTTACTGTCTGAAATAAGGATATGCGTGGAATGAAAATTGGTTTTGCTTGCCAGGCCAACATCAGGCAGTGATATTGTACTTCAGAGACAAAAGTATGTCTGGGGAGCCTTTAATATAATTAAGTCATTTTGCACTTCTTGATTTAGTAGACTGAATCGAGTGAACTGCGTTCCTCAGCTCTCCAGATAAGTATATTCATTCTTTCATGCCTGAAGTTTTCTTATTTTTATTTTTATTCTCCTCACTCTTTTATTTTTTATGTCTATATACTAGTATCACTAAAAGCTAATAATCTCACTAATAAAGATCTTTGCCACAGTTAGCACTCTAATAACCTTCTAAAGTACTGTTTCTCCAGCAAGGGGTTGTAAAAGGATTCAAGGATGGGTTACAAAGTGTTAGTAAGAGAAAGAATTACCTAGACATAAAATATTCTATGAAGAGTCTGGGCCCACTGGAGGTCATAGAGAGATAGACCAAATAAGCTCATGCTTTCAGAAAGCTGGAGAAACCCTATTCTAACACTTTTCTTCATTGTTATCATCCTTCCATTCACCTCCTAATTTCATTCCATCTCCATTTTCTTTTTGTTCCCTCCCTTAAGTTTACTGTTTTCTATTTTTTTTTCCTTCTTTACTTGTGCCTTTTCCTCTTATCAGCTACGATTTATAATAGTTGTATCTGATAAATGCCACATAACCAGTATCTTCACCCCATTTCATCTGTATAACTTCTTTCATACAGAAGCTATCCTTGGGTTACCTGAGTATGAAACATGCATAGTTATATAAAAGTAAAAGAACATTTCAGCTGCAAACACAATCAACAAAAGATAGCCAGGCAATGATGGTATAATCATATTTGATTATTTTTGACCTTTTCTTATTCTCACAGGCCTTAGGGTTCAACTTCAGGTTGTGCAGAGGTCAGTTCTCCACTGGCTGTAAATTCATCTGTTCCTGTATTCATAGCCTGCCTCTTCCATTCAAATACTGTGTTCAGTTTTGGACCTCTTACTACAAGAAAGACATGGGGCATTGGAGCCTGCACAAAGAAGGGCAACAAAGCTGGTGAAGGGGCTGGAGCTCAGACCTTATGAGGAGCAGCTGAGGGAGCTGGGGTTATTTAGTGCAGAGGAGAGGATGCTCGGGGGATCCTATTGCTTTCTACAGCTACCTGAGGGGAGATTGTAGTGAAGTGGATCTGTTCTCCAAAATAGCTACTGACAGTACAAAAGGAAACGGCCTTAACTTGTACCAGAGGAGGTACAGGTTAGATATTAGGAGGAATTTCTCCGTGGAAGGAGTGGTGAAGCATTGGAACAGTCTGCCTGGGAAAGTGGTAGAGTCACCTTCCCTGGCAGTGTTCAAAAAATGTGTACATGAGGCACTTAGGGACACGGCTTAGCAGGTATGGTGTTGAAGGGCATACAGGTGGACTTGATGATCTCAGAAGTCTTTTCCAACCATAATGATTCTATGATTTGCTTTGTGCTGCCACTTTTTTAACCTGTTCAAGACTTTCTCCTACATTTCAGCATCTCAAGTGTATGGTTCTTGCAGTCTTCTCTTCTGCTCCCTTTCACCTTTTATTTCTCTTTATATTCTCATCCTTTCCTCAGTTTTCCCATCCTCCCTATGCTCTGCTCTTGCAAGCTTTGCCCCACTTCACCATTGCCCCACTTCTCCTGCACACAACTCAGGCAATCTTTAGGGGATCTCTGTTCTCCTCAGTGCAAACTCCTGCTGAAGGCTGGGCAGTTCATTATCCTGTACTCAAATACAGGATAGCAGAGGGAGCGTGGGTAAAAATGCAGTTTAATATTGCCTTGAGTCCCACAGGGGCTCTGTGAGATTCTGCTACAGGGCTTCATTCTCCCTTGTAAAAGGAAAAGGACATGCTGAAAAGGAAGACCTGCTATGTCCCTGCAGAATCAGATAGTATTGTTTCTTTGCAGAATCTATGAACTCTTAAAAAGTTTAGACTTTAAAGTGTAAAGAGATTTTTTTCAAAGCCAAAATGTGGGAGAATTTTCCTGGGGGCTGCAAAATGCGTCATGTGCAAGCAGAGAGATGCAAGGGAGGGAGAGAGAAGCAGACCTGCTGCTCAGGTGTCATCTTCAAAGGACCTCCCTATGGAATGGTTGTTAGGGCACATTTCAAATAGAATAACCAAGCTATTTCTTGTCACTATTTTCTAAAACTGTTCAAGATGGAAAATATTTGTTTCCATGATTAAAATGTGTCAAACCAAGACATAGATCCTCCCTGTAAGAGGGACATCCAGGACGGACAGTTGCCATTTAAATCAGAAATTGTGGAGTTGTATTCACGAGACACTTAACCAAAAAGTGGTGCCAGCCTATTGTATGGCCCCAGCCCCATAAAGACCTGAAATGGATTTTTATGCATTTTGGTTTTCACATTCCTCACGGACATTGCACCCTAACAGCAACTCTCCAGAACTCCTAATAAAACCCTCACCCTGATTCAAATTTAAATAAATGTGATCTATGAAAATAATTATCTTTCACCTTTCTGATTTTTTTTTTTTTTTCCCCCCCATGCCTTTCCTCCCATGGGGATTTTACATCTCTCCCCCCCCTACACATGAAGCTATGTCATTTTTCATCCTGTGGCCCAACAGCCCATTCACTTCTCTTCCCCATCTCACAACCCAGTTTCTTCTGTGGGAGTGCAAAAAAGGGCTACAGCCAGTGCATTTCAACCTCAGAGCTGATCACACCTTAGGCTTAGTGCAGAACCATCACGGCTTTATTGTTGGATGGTGGTGGCACTGCAGGTAAGTGAAGATGCGCCCTGACAGCTTTTCCACTGGCTTGCATAACCTAGTAGATATTCTCAGATTTCTATTTTTTTCTCTGCTTCCGTAACTAAATTCTCCCTAGTGGGAAATGTTGAGCACGTCATGTCTCCAAATGTATTCCCTGTGCTAGCTTCCCCTGTGCTCTCTGGTATATTGCTCTGCTATATGGTACCTTCTCTCCCGACTTCTGTCGAGCTGTTTGAGATTCAGAATAGGGGTGCCTGAGGGTGGGCAGGACACGGGACTACCAGTGTTCCTCCAAGCTGCCTTATAAAGCAGCGTTTAGCCAATGCCTGTAGATGAAACACCACAGGACTAAAAATGTCTTCCTGGCCACTCAGCATAGAGGCACTGTAATCAGTTTCCTCTGGAGTGAAATCAGGGGATCTCCTGAGTCCTCTTTGCTGATCAAAAAGACCTGTGGACCATCCTAAGGCAGGAACTCTGATACTCCTGCACACCAAGGTTGATTAACCCTTAACCAAGAAACTCTGGAAACTCATCCTATTTCATCCTGCTAGAAAAATGACTAATCACAAGCGGATCTGATGATTTTCCTACCTACTGAATGATGAGGTTGTCGTCATGCAAAGTAGAAATTGGAGCAGAATATTAAATTGCACACTGCAAAGTATTGGGAAGGGCTTGCACTAACACCTACCCCTCTAGCAGGGGAATAGTGAATAGTACTGCTCTCACTTCCTACATCCGTGCACCTCATTTCTCCTCCTGGCAGGAGGGATAGAACTCACAGCCTTGGGAGATTCTATAAACTCGAGTATTCTCAAAGAGGAAGGAAGATAAACTGAATACAAGCAGCTTCCATCTTTAAACAAACTTCAAACAAACTACCCCCTCTCATTTGGCAATGCAGAGGCTTCAGTACTAATCGTATTGCTGCAAAGCTACTGGAAGAATACGGAGGAGATTGAGGACAAGAATGATTATGTCATTTGCACTCAGTTTCCTCCCAGGAAAACTGCCTTTGAAAATGGAGCTATTAAAGCTCATAAAGACATCTGAGATGTGGTAGAAATGAGAAAAATTGATTTTGTCTCAGTAAGTGTGTTTTCTCTCTCTTTTTTTTTTTTTCCCCCACTCTTGAATCATCTGTCTATGTTAGTAAATAAAGTCATGTAGCTTCATGAGAGTACTTTTGTGATCCTAATACAGCTTTCATCTAAGGATGTGCAATTAGAAACAGGAAAAATGTTGGCCATATAAAATAATTTAGCCTTGTATAGAAAATGTAAGGATTGTAATAACACAGAAAGTTAGGATTCCAAAGCAAATGCAGCAAAATGCTTAGAAATGGCTTGAGGTCATGCGGAGTATATTGATTAAGTAAATTCAGAATGTTGTGCTTTGGTTTTGAAGCTGCACTTGATAAACTACATAAAGCTTCACTACATAGTTTTTAAATGCAATCTTTAACTGTTTTTTTCAAGATTGGTTCTAACAATATGTTTAAATATTTCATAGACTTTGTTTTTTCATTTTTTTAATTTAATAACTTCTCTAATTAGCTTTGTCAGAACTGAATTTTGGTAAACAATTCACAATAAAATTAATATTTTTTTTCTCACACACTAAGACTATATTTGGTACATTAAGCAATTAGTAAAATATGAGACATTTTAAATAAAACAGGAAAAAGTGTAGGTTATGACTTCACTTGTTCTAAAGGCTCAAGGATACAGATTTTATAGTGGGGAACTATATACAGACATCTTTGTCTCCTCAGCAGAAAGGCATCTCAAAGAATTGCTTTGGTCTCCGAAATTGTTGTATTTACACTGAACGGAAAAAAAAAATCTGTAAATTTGAAGGTGCTTTGCACGATTTGACATAGGCAATTAAGCCTATCCTCTTCTTTATCGCCATTTCAAGGGCTTAGCTTTACCCTGAAGCTTTAGAAATGTGTTACCAGGAGACAGAAATATTTTAAGAAGCCCATCTTAACGGACAGGCTCAGGTGAGGTGAATTATCCTCTGTGCTTCCCCTCTCCCCGGGGCTTCCCGATGGAAGCGGGCACCTCCGCATGGTGCACAGCTAGGCGCTCCTGGGGGCCGTCTCCTGTCCCAGCAGGTTGCTGCTTTCTGCAGCGGCGCTGAGGGCTTGGGGCTGCCCCTTGCAGACAGACACCCACCTTCTTATGCTTATTTTCCTTTGCCAATGGTAAGATAGGGGCTCTTATTTTGCCCTATAAAAATGGAGGACTATGCATCCAGAAATGCAAAGGAGCAGAGCCTGAGCCGGCTGAGGAGCGCTATGATTTACAAAGCTGTAGCTGCTTTGCACAGCAGCATCAGCAACAGGGCTCCGTGATCTCCCAGCACCCTCCTCTGCGGTCACAGTGGGGTCGTAAACACAGACAAGGTTTTAAAAGAAAAGCATGCTCAGGCAGTGAAGGAGACACAAACAGGAGTTTGCAAAGTTGATCTTTGGCTGTTGCGATTATTGTTAATAAAGTAAAACCAAGCAAGAGGAAGGACGGGCTATGACTGCAACATGTTGCAGAAACAGAAAGTAGCGGGTTTTGCACTTCTTCCATTTTAACATTCTTTTCCTTTTGTTTTACTCATCCTATGACTGCCAGTCTTTCTTGGAGATGAGTTATTTTCATGGAGTTTTGGATAATTTTTTACTGTTCTAATATAATACTGTTATTTGGTGACTCAGGTCACTAAATTATTTTATCACTCTCTAATAAATATGAGTGTGAGGGGAAGTAAAAAAAAGAAGATTACTAAGGAGAATTTTTGCTAAATCACAACCACAATAAAGATTATAATATTTTTTTAGTACCAGGTGTGAGAAAGGCCACAGATATATTTAAGAGTTAATGAGAAAACTGAATTCACGGGAGAGTCTGGCATAATTCTGAAATCTGTTTCTCACCAGTCCTGGGTAGGGGTGATTGGATGGTTCAGGACATAAACATGAATGTGTGTGGTGACTCACAGGTTCAGAGCTGTGTTTCTCTGCCGGGGAGCGGGGACAGCAGGGAGCTGCCCCTTTGGCAAAGCAGCTGCGCCTTAAACTGCAGCCTGCAAGGTTTAAAGGGCCTTGTGTGATCCCTGTCCTCTGCTCCTGCTGGGGGAGATATTCCTAGGGAGCATCTTGTTGTATTTGCTCTGCAACAGCAATGGAAACAAGGAGAGGGATGATAGCTGCCTATGCAAGCGCAAGTGTTTCTGTATGAGACATATAAGACGAGTCAAAGCCACAAATGCCTACTCATACTGCAGTCCCTCGGAGAAAGGCATTGCTTTTCATGCTTTATAGTGAGCCTAGTCAACTGTGTATATCTTTTAGAGTATGGAAAGAAGATAAATCACTTTCCAACTCATCTGGCAACCTGTTTATACCTGCTGCCTGAGACTGGATTGTTTTTCTTACTCTGTAGAAGTATTCATGTTTTTCTGAAGCATGTTTTTTAATGCAGATTCTAAAAAGAAAACTGCCTCTACTCTGACTTTCTGAGCCATGGTGGAAAATCCTCTAAGATGTGCATGTGATATATATGATATGTATGATCTGAATAAAATAATGAATAAATGCACTTTTTAAAAATGGAAATGTTCACTTGATGGCTTTTGCCGCACGGAATAATTATACTTCCATCTAGATGATTCCCTCAATATTATATAGAGTCTGATTTGTCTAATTCAAATCAGTTTGACAGCTCCATTTGAACTTTCTTTTGGAACCTTGTAACTCTTCTGCAAACCAAGTTTCCATACAGTGCAGTTGTGGTTTTCTTCTTCTGGAGTAAAAAAAAAAAAAAAAAAAAAATTGATTTGATAATTTCATATAAATAAATCATATGTGTAGCTATATATGAAAACTGATGTTCACCAGAAATACTTTCACAACCCTAGACTGATGTCAGTATAAAGAATAGATGAATTGGTCTGGATTCAATTTAATTTAGGGGTTAGAAATATGTTACTCAACCACAAAACATATAGAGTTGTATATCTTGGTATGTTTTGAATATATATATATATTTTTTTTCCAGAATAACAGTACCATTTGGTAGGCAATAAGGCTTAATATAAAGAGGTATTATAATGTGCCATTTTTATTAACCCCATGTCTACTTTCTGTTAAGCATCTCAATAAACCAGAATTAGAAGCATTCCACTGATTTTGTTTTATTTGCTGCTTTGCTTCCTTACTTGTAGTGTCCAGAAAATAGAGCAAGCATGAGTAATTACTGGACTCTGCCATCCAGAGCCTAAACCTACTACTGTGTGCATTTCTCAATCTGAAATTCTAATCCATTTGGACTTTTATGATTCATACACAGCAGCTTTGCCAGATACATCCCCTACTGTGACCATTTCCCATGAATTGGTAGAAGCAGCACTCAGCTTTTCATGAAAGGACTTCTATTCTTCTTCATGTACTGTATAGCATTGATTGAAAAGATAGATGTAAAATGTCACCTTTGCAGGCCCTCTGCCTCAGCCACTTTAGATGTTAATGCATCAGTGTGCTGTGGTTTGGAGTTGAGAGTCATCCACATAAATTCACTGACCCTTAGGATAACTGTATTTTCATTCTTTTGTGAAGAATATTGATTTGGTTATGTGTGAATTTTTAGTATCTCTCACTGAACTTGAATAAAAGAATATTTCTAAGGTCTCTGGTGCACCATAGACTCTTAGCTTTTCCAGGGAAAGAAAGTAAAACTTGCCAACTAATACCACACCACTTGTGGTATTCTCTGTGGTGAGAGTCCCACATTACTGTGCTCAACCACAGAGTGTTGTTTCAAGGAATAAACTTTTCCATTCAAAATTTCTGGATAAGAAATTGCAGTAGGATGTAAGTGGTGATTGATAAATGTGCTCACTACAATCTGAACAAACATTTGCTCACTACATCATTCTCTGTTTTAAGAGTCCATTTTAAGATATCATAGACTTTAATCTTAGAATCACAGAATACTTAAGGTTGGAAGGGACCTCCAGAGGTCATCTAGTCCAACCCCCCTGCACATGCAGGGTCTCCTAGAGCATGTGGCACAGGGTGGCATCGAGGCGGGTTTTGAAGATCTCCAGAGAAGGAGACTCCACCACCTCTCTGGGCAGCCTGTGCCAAGGCTCTGTCACCCTCACCGTTAAGAAGTTCTTCCTCAAGTTCCTGTGGAACTTTTGATGCTTCAGTTTGTGGTCATTTCCTCCAGTCCTGTTGCTGGCCACCACTGAAAAGAGACTAGCGCCATCCTCCTCATCTCTTGAGGTACTTATAGACACTAATCAGGTCTCCAGCGCTCTCAGTCTTTGGGCAGATGTTCCAGGCCTCTGATCATCCTTGTAGCAGCTCCACATCTCTCTTGTACTGGGCAGCCCAGTATCTGAAATAAATTTTATTTGAATGTTTATAACTTTATCTGAAATAAGGTTTTATTTGGCTGCAATATAGTGATTCACAAAGCTTGAAATATCTCCAGGTGAAGCTACAAGATTTTTCATGTTAGGCGATGAAAGCGTGGAACATGACTGGTCAGGCACCAGGCATGGTTTATTGAGCAGGTTAAACATGTGTGTGATCCCATGGAGGCCCAAATCCCAGCAGGTTTGTACAAAAGGTCGATTCTTCCATATGCTCTGATAGAAAAAATCATTTCTGGACTGTATTTTTTTCTAGTCTGCAGATGGAAGATTTTCTAACTTGTATTATAACTGGAGGAACCTGCCCAAAATTCACATTCTCACATCACTTTCATGGTGGGGTTTGCCTGCTTTTCTCACAGATATGTGTGAGTGAGTTTTAAAACACTTTGGGATTAAAAGGTAGTATGCCTTTATTTTTGTGTGTGTAATCTATACACACACACAATGATCAAAATAATGGTCATTACTGTTTCTCTTGCCATGATAGCCAGACTACAATATCAGTTTATCTCTCTCTCTTTCTATAGATATGTATATACACACAAAGATAAGACAGTCTCCTGATGGTGTAAAATAGATGGGGATGCTGTGGGAAATATGTCTAAGGAATGTAAACATCTCCATGAGGAATGTAAATATCCCCACCTCTGCTTTGCAGAGCCCGAGACCCTAAATCAGGAAAATATACAAGCAGATTCTTAAGTCTACCTTTATATGGGTTGGCTACCACTTGGCTAGTAAGGACTTGTTTAAGTCTCACTGTGCAAGTTTGATTCATGCTTATGAATCAAGCATTTGCTTAGTAAATCAGACCCTAAAAAGCTGGCTAAGGCCAAGTGAGTGCTCTGAGGCTTAAGCCTGGTCTAGGTCAGGTCACAGGCACATGCATTTAGCTGTCCAACTACATTTCTACTCAATTCCTATATTACCCATGACATTAAATACATGAATGATCAATATCTGCCTAACACTTTTTACTTTGCCGTGTGCATGAGTGTATCTGCTGATGTAGGTATTGGTTTTACATTTTTCACTGCAATCAGAGGCTGTCCACTAAGCCAGTCAATAGATTTGCTTTGATACATTTGTGTAATAATTTCATTGTCATCTGACAATTAACACCACCTTCATAATCAGATGACAACCATACAGCTGAATATTACTACAGAACCTTTTCAAGGATGACAAAATCAATTTGTTGAAAAGCTCTTCTTTCATTAGTCACTTGCTTCTTCCTGGTTAAAGGCAGCATTTCAGAAAATGTTACGTGTAGCTTAATCTTTGCAAGCCCTAGTCTCTCTCTTTTTTTTAAAGCATGTTTCCTTTCATCCACACTTCATGTCATATGGCATTGAAAGCTAAAGAATGGATATCATTCCGTAAGCCAAAGCCTGGCTCATTTTCTCAATGCAGACAAACCTCAGACAAGAACAGGTCTCAGGGGACAAGACTAGGAGATACAACTGAGAACACCTGTGTCAGCATTCCCTAGGTCAGTAGTCCCAGAGTGTGCAAATCTGCCATGATAGCTGGTTTTTTTTTTTTTTTTTTTTTTTTTTTTTTGTCATGGCATAGAAGACGGGAAAGAGCTTTGAATTGCGGTTTTATAATATCAGGTTGCAGTACATAAATAAGGTACATGCTATTGGGAACTATTTTTAAGTTTTTTGGAGGTCATTTTCTTTTCAAAATTGCCTCTACCTCACATCTGCTCACATGAGCATGTACCTCACATGAGTATCTGCTCATGCATACAGAGACACACTATATTGGCTGTAGGACAGTCCAATGCTGTTCATTTTACTCCCTGCATAGTTTGAAAGAAAAGACATTGAATGCCAATATTCAGTCTTTCTGAGTGAATGGTATCATTGCTACGAGGGTAGTTTTGGTGAAATGCATGTCGTGTTTCTTAGAGATGGGGATGTCCCTCAACTTCCTTGACTGTTATGGATGGCTTAGGGATAGAGACTGAATGCAGGAAACAGTTTTTGTATAGTCCTTTACAAGTGAAAGTCCACAACTGTTTGTTGAGAGACAAAGAGAGAGAAAGAGGGGAAGGAAGGAAGGAAGGAAGGAAGGAAGGAAGGAAGGAAGGAAGGAAGGAAGGAAGGAAGGAAGGAAGGAAGGAAGGA
>PTEX01000219.1:1306292-1335152 GCA_003342815.1 Eudromia elegans
AAGAAAGGAAGGAAGGAGGAAGGAAGGAAGGAAGGAAGGAAGGAGGAAGGAAGGAAGGAAGGAAGGAAGGAAGGAAGGAAGGAAGGAAGGAAGGAAGGAAGGAAGGAAGGAAGGAAGGGAGGGAGGGAGGGAGGGAGACATTAATCTCAGAAACTTAGAGATGATCCTGTGAAGTGCTGAGTGACCCTGGAAATGGTATCCTTAGCTGTCAGTGACTCCAGAAGAAATTACCAGTGATGACTAATCATACTACTTGAGGGGTATGTGACAGGATCAGTCTTCTGGAGAACAACCAGTTGTTTAGAGAAGAGAAAAGAACAAGGAGGCCATTATAGCTGATGGAACACTCACAGGAAGCTAGAAAATCTGTGAAATGGGGCTGCAAGTGTTCCTTGAAAACAAGCTTTTCTAGTTAATGATACAATGCGATTTTCCAGCTATATATTTCTGTTTTTCCTTTGGCTGCTCATTAAGTCCAAAAATAGCAGTTGACTAATTCTAGAGCTTTTTTGGGGAGTTAGTCTCATAAGTCCTTGGCCTATGTACATTATTTTGGTAGGTGAGATTTTCATCTGCCAAATTGCTCTCTTTTTCCAAGTCATTTTATTCCTCTTTGGATTTTTTAAAACAGCATTTATGAAAGTTTCATAGCAGCAACTGAGTCTGAGCTACACACAGGCAAAAGTTAAGCAAGCTTACCATATTCCTTCATTCTAATTTCCATAGTTGCTGTGCTGGCCTCCTGCAGCATTCAGGTAATGATTGTTTTCTAGAGGATGCATGTTAAACTAGACCTGTCTAAATTAATAGGCAAACTGAACTAGGCATGACTGACTGGCCAATATATGGGTTTAAATGAAGCACTTCTCTCTTCATCTTGCCTTGTACAAAGGCTGGAGATGATCTTCTCCCTGTTCTGTAGACAGCACTGAGACTTCCCTCTTGGGAGAATTTAGGTGGAGAAGACTCGTCTTTCACAACACAAAAGCTTCTAGACTACTTTTGTGCAGGGCGAGAGGGGACAGCACACATCATATACCTTCTCAGTGGCAATAGGTAAAAAGAAATGTCTTCTGACACAATTAAGATTAGAGTTTCTGGAAGTAATAAATCTGAAAGCAAATTGGAACTTGTTGGTTCAAATATAGTTTAGATGATCGTCCAGGACTGAGGGAATGTAAAAGGCCTTTGTTATTAAAAAATCAAATAAAAGTGCTTCTGGCCTTCTAGAAAGATGCTAAATGGAACTGCAGACATACCCTTCCTCTCTCTTCCAAGTACTTAATGTACTGTGTATTCCCAAAGCAATATGATCAGGGTATAAAAATATGTTTTCTAAGGTAATATGAAAAGGCATTAGAGTTTTTTGGCAGCTAATATACAGGCCAAAAAGGGGAAGGAAATTACAATGCCTTATTTTAAAATGAAAGGTAAGCAGATCAACAGATATGAATCCTTCCTATTTGCAGCTTTCATTATATTGTGTTAGCACTTAAAAGAAGGAAACAGGAAGACGAGATTAAATGCAGAGCATATTAGTGTTAGGAAAAATATGGAGCATGCTGGAGGAATGAAATTATTCAGTAAAAATTTACAAATTCCTATTTAATATTCTCGTGGAGATGTGATGCATGTCAAAGCAAAGCATAAAATTAATTTGCTAGGAAATCTGAGATCTCAAGAAATTTAGATTTTCATCTAAAATCTTATGTGGACAACAGTCAGTGAATGAATTAGACTACAGCAGAGGTATCAATTAATCATAGCCCGATGCAGTACCAAAGGAAGCCGAAGTTGTTCTACTGATTCCAATGGTCCTCACATTTGGTCCTCTGTACTTAATGACTATGACAAATAGTATTTTCTTATCACCTGTAAAGTAACTTTCTCTGGTTTGAATGATAAAGAAGGGGTCATTTAATCTGTAGAGTCCTGTTAACTCTATTTCCTTTTGTTTGTTTTTGCTGGTGCTGCGTACAGGTTGAATTCCCAAACCGGAATGTCTAACTTCAAGCATGTATGTGAAGGCTTGTATTTAAATGCTTAAATATCAAGTTAGGAACCTGCTGTGAAAGGTTTAGAAACATTAGCCTTTCTCTACAGGTGCATGTTTGGATTTTATCTAATAAGCAATGCCCAATATTTGTTACTTTACTTCTATTAGTTTTGTAGTAGTGTCATTTTCCAGAAATTAAGGCTCTAAATATTCTATCTTTTGTTTTTGTATGGATAAGATCCGAAGTGGTTAGTGGCAGCAGTACCATAGGGTTAATGCTAAAACTGGTCACCAGCCATGATATATTTGGCACCATAAGGACAAACCGTACTTCAACCAGGGCTAATCTGTACTGGGGGAAATGCAGTAGCCCTACATGATGAAAATGCAACTGTTGATAAATTGTCTGTCTGAATTCCTTTTGTCCTTTGGCCCCAGTGCTGTAGGGTGAATACACACTGAGCAGAGTGAAAGAACAGGGTACTTAGAACAAACAAAACACCTACCCAGCAAAGGTACCATATGCTTAAGCCATCACATTTTGAATCTGGAGACATATCAAAACAAACACTTAAAATGAATAAAACCACAGGACAAACAGAAATGGAATGTTTTTATTGCTTGCATAGTACTTTAGCTTTCAGTTAGCTTTTTGCACGAAAGAACTCTGTCAAATATATGTGAGTACAGAAGTGAGTGTTATATTTTTCTTTCAAAAGAAATAATCTAGTGCCTGACTGTGCAGTTGAAGTAGAGAGGGATAAAGAATGCAGTAATGAACTGTTTTGCTTGGCATTTTTCAGCTGTACAGATGACAGTATCAAGGAAAGCAGAGGAAATAAGAAGCAAAAGAATTGGGAAGGAGGACCATAGAAAAACTACAGCAAGTTTTTAAAGAGAAGGCCATTAAAGTGCAAAAAGAACTATTCTGGCTGCAGAGAGATCAGCACTCATCAAGAAAACTTTCTGAATCCCTGCTGTAACTCCTTATAGTTTTACATTTCTTTTGAGAAGGTGACTCCATCACATAGCTGCTAGCAGAGTTATGATAGGTGGGAGAGCATTGCCAGCGTGGGCATCTTTCAGATGAGCTTGCAGGGCAGATTTCTCAATGTGCTGCAGAAGGAATGCAAAGAAAGCTCCAAGCCGAAGAAGCAGTACTCTGAGAGAGGCTGTGGGCTTTGCTGCTTGTCAGGAGATTGCGAAAAACAAGTTTATGATATCTCATTTAGGAACTCCACTACCTTGGGGAAAATAGGACTTAAGAACAAAGACAGGGACCTTTCCCTGACCAGTTGCTGAAGCAAAAAAGAGCTTCTTGGAAGCAGACCCTCCAGTAAAAAAACAAAACCAGCACACAGAGATGCCAGGGAGCTTGGCATGTATTTTCTCAGAACAGGGACTATATCTCAGTAAAATTACTGTCACAGGGGCACAGTCAGAGTTAAAAAAAGACTTTTAAACTGCCCACCATAAGCCGAGATTCTCATTTGTAAGCAGAGAGAGACAACTCAAAGTGTGTGCTCTGATAAAAACCCATGGAGGACTCGCATGTATTTCCAACAAGAACTGTTAAGTGATCCCAGGTCCCACCTTAGATCAGCTGTAACCTTTCCTGTCATTTTTGTAGCCTGCCTGTGCTTGCAGCATTGCTGTCTTTTCCATTATGCTGCATTTACCTCTTCTTCCACTTGCAAATGTGATGTGATAACTTTTGAGCTTATTTTGAAGGGCAAACCTTTATCGAGAGGACAAACCCATGCTGCCAGTATGCCCCAGCTCTGCATCAGATTAAAAGCTTATATTCTCTTTTTCCCTTATTGCAATTCCACATCAGTATTTCTTCAAGGGGACTGGAGGAATGTTGTGCAATGGGGCTGAGAAAGACTGTGTAGTTGCTTTTTCCTTCTGAGCTGTTCCTCCTTTTGAGTTGCTTCTTGACCACTAGGTGCCACTGGAAGCTAGGGGAGGAAATAGGCCTCAGCAGGCGCATCCGTCTTGCTTGAAATTCAGAGCTCCTAGATTTCCCTGTAACTTGGGGGTGACGTTTCAAAGAGCTCTAAGACTTTTGGAAGTTGGGCTCCTAATTATGCTTTGCACTGCTGAAAATCTTACTTTTTTATTTTTGTAACTATTGAAATCAGTACATTGAAAACCCATATAGGAATTTAACAACAGCATCGTTGTGGAAAACTTTTTGTGATGTGGGGATTGCCTCTGGCCCCAGACAGCTGGATATGGCTCACAATGACCTGGAAAAGGCTTAAGTTTGGATTACAGAGCACTGGGAGAAATTAAAGCTACTTTTTCTCATTTTTCCTGATCCAGTACTCGCTATAAGAACTATATTTGAGATATTTTAAAGTATTTGCTGTTCCTTTGCACTGCAGAACTGCAGTCTGCTCATGAAAAAGACTGCAAATAATTATAATCTCAATGTACGTTTTTTTTTTTTTAAAAAGTGTTGTTGAACAGGAAAGTTTATCGAGTTCTACAGGCAGAGAGAGCTTAAAGTGTTAAAAAGAAATTTATCTTTAAATTATATCAATATAAAAATATTGGTATTGATTCATATTTCTTTGGAAAGCAGCTTTTTTTCTTCTTTTCAGGTCCAACAGCTACAAAAAGATTCAGCAAATTTTTACTTTGAAATTCCCTCATTCTTCTTAAAGAAAATTCTACTGCAATCAGAGTAGTTACAAGCAATTTCTATTTGAATCTGCATCTGAAATCACACAGCAGGAGGGTATAGATACATAAAATCAATACGCAATTTAAAACTCATAGTAACAGAATTATTATGCAATTCATTACAGAAGAGACCACTTTATACTCTACTCTTAAATGCAGGAAGCATAAAATTAGAATTACAACAAAATTACCCAGCTGCCCAGTTTTTGTCATATAACTCACCTGATTGCTTCTGCCTGCGATGCTGCAAGAACATGCTATGTGTGTGATGTTCTGTGGATCTGCAGTAGCACATCATTATGTAACACACAAGCAGAAACAATGAAATAACTGGTTTTAGCAGCATCATTCCCTACCTTACCTGTAGGCAATTAGCCATGAAGTAACCAGTCCAGCACAATCACATCCTTCAAATCTTCTTTGGAAATGGAGTCTGGGTACAGAGACATTCATAACAATCTCTGTCTAAAGTGGCTCTGTCCACTCTGTTTAAAATCAAACTCCCTTAGGAAAGCCTGGCAGTGGAAATTCAATTACTCTATTGAGTGCTTATGGCCTCCTATGTGATCAGCTTTGGAAGATGCGTTATTGCCTATAAAGACAGGTTATGCAACATTCACAAAGATTTTTCTGTGACTGTAACTAGACTGTCAATGTTGGAATTTTACAGAAAAGTTAAAGGGAGGAAGGAAGAGCAGCACAGTCCCAGGACCATAAGTGAATATCATACTAGGGAAGAGCTTATGGCACTTGGCTTCCATCTTGTCCTATTGAATGACCTTGACAAATCAGTACACCTTGCTCTTCCTCTCTCTTAATATGACACAATGTTCATAATATTTTTCTACTTTTGTGCAGTGTTTCTTGATACAAAGGTGAAAGTGCTATGATATATTGTCACAACGATGACAAGCTAAGGAGGAGTCTCAGAAATGTTTAAGAATTTGTGTATGTAACTGCTTCCTCTTTTTTTTTTTTTCCTAGTTATTGGTGTAGTAAAAAATCTCACAGTTACCTGCAGAGCTTGCCTTTCTTATGGTAATTTTGTGAGAAAAACAAAATGCAGTGCAAGACTTTCAACACAAAATTTTTTTCTACCTTCACCTAACTTCATCACATAGTATTTTTCCCTTTCATCTCACTAGATTTCTCAGTGGTCTCGTGTGCATGGAGCAATAACCTTTCCTTACAACTACTTGCATTTCCCTATGTTCCCTTAATATGTTCAGTGAACACTGTGCCAAATGCTATAACCTACCTTCTAGCTGAACACCATCTCTGTAGACAGCTGGGTTCTGTCAGTGGTGTAAAAATTATAGTGGGACAAATAGGAGCCAACATTTCTCAGATATGGTAGCTCAGTTCTGTGCATATATATAACAGCATTTCCTACATGCTTTTTTAATGTGCTATTATTTCATATTTAAAGATGAAAAAATCAGCACAAAAAGTGGTGATGGACCGTATCATTTGCAACAAAGCCACGTTTGAGTAAAACAAGGATATATAGATTTATTTTGTCTGACACTATACCCAGCTACTTGCCCCCACAGTCTATGTGAGCTGTCAGCCCTTCTCATCCATCAGCCTAAACAGCATTCTGCTCCAGCAATGTTATTATCTGTCTTATCTTCCTTTCTGTTGAAGCTGGCAGAGAAATGATTTTTGATGGATTTTCACTCAGGTCTGTTGTTTTATTTCCCTTCCCTTTTAAATAAAAATCCCATGGAGTGCAAATTTGGAAGGATTTCAAAGCAAATTTTACTAGCAAGGATAAACAGAATTATTTTTTTTCTTTTCAGACTTCACTGTATGCTTCACAGTCCCATTGGGCCTATGTGTTGATGCACTATATCTGGGAAGAAATACAGTGTGGAACAAATTTGGAGTTCCTTGGTTAGTCTATATGGAGCTTTTGTGCAGACAAAATTCTACTGAAGTCAAAAGGAGCTGTGCAGACTAAGCTAAAGCTTAGTCTATACTCCATATAGGCATACAGAACCCAGCTGATATGCGTTAAGGTAAAGTCTGCATCCCTGTTACCGGTACCAAAATGGGCCTGTTTTCCATTCTTGTAGCAATGGGGTCCTCTGTGTTAGTGTCCCTGAGCAGGACAATGTGGTCAGAGAGTGGGCCCTCGGTGTAGTATATGACACTGTGCATAAGTGGAAATTGAAGATGGCAAACTTAGGCTTCTTTTGACAGACTTCTATGTAACCCAAGCAGTGGGCAGTGTGCACAGGCTGGGCGAGCAAGAAAGACACATCAAAAGAGACGTTCTCTGGGCACAGACATCTTTGTGTAATGTTTCTTCTCATCCTACCCCACAGTGCAAACTGGAAATGTATATATCATGCATGTTACAGAAAAACACATAGTCTTTTTTACAAATAATTTCACATGAATGCTTTTATCGGTATGTAGATTTTCTGATCGCTTATTGATGTGTGAAAAGACGTCCAGAAGAGATATATTCAGAAATAAGTTTAAATACTGATTGCTGACATGACTGGGGAAGTTGCCTGACTTGGATTCTATAGAAATTGCTACTGATGCAATACTGGTTGTCCTTAAATTTTCAACAAAACATGTGATAATGAAAGAATTAGCTATTACTAGTTACTTAAATATTTACAGAGATTAGAGTCATGATGTCCATTTCAAAACCTCAGCGCTCTTTATCATCAACCCTGTGAAGGCTGCAGCTTAGAAACAGCCAAAGCAACTGACTTTGTGCCGGAATGAATGTAATAAGCTCCAGACTGTAGGCATGTTTTCTACATCATTATACTCCGAGTAGATGGGAAACCAGAAACTGAACTGAGTTGTACCATCAGCTTTTCTTCGAATCCTTCATCTGACTTAGAGCACCACAGTCGCATTCTATTTATTACTCAAGGTTTGTGGTAATTTCACATTCACGCTCCGAAGTGGTAATATCACAATACCAACAGTTCATTTTTCTTTTTCTCTCTAGTTCGCAGGTGGAAAGATAACAGAATCTGAAGAAATGAATCAGCATGGACATACAATTAAAGGAGTTAATAGCATTAATCAGAAAGACAACAAACTCAGTAATAATTCTCACAAAAAAACTGTTGTTAAATCCCTGCAGCTAATTGTACATTGTTAGGATGAACTGCTTGCCAAATTCCATTTATGACTAATTCTGAATGGATCATTTTTATTACAACTGTGCTCAAATGATTTTATTTATTTAATAGTTTAAATGCTGCAGTTAAAGAAACTTAATTTCAACTGGAAATATTTTAACCTACTGCTTCCCTATCTCTGACTGTCATAATTAAAAGGAAAGTCTGTGTAGAACAACTAAAAGGAAGCCAGTTAGACTGAAAATTGCCTGTAATAATGACTCGGAAGTGACAGACAATAAAAAAGCGTGATGCATTCAGAAAAATTTATAGTGATAATTATGAACGTCTTGAGGTATGTAGTCCATCATGGATTACTTCATTGCCAACATTGCCTATATGTACTCAAGTAAGGAGAGCAAATGAAAACCACTGGCATACAAACAGTTGATAATGGAGTATATCTGCAAAATTGGAGCTGTTTCAGCATGCTGGCTGCACATCAAATACTGACAACAAAACAGTATTTGCTAAATATAAGAGGAAACAGTCAAGTCAGAGGTGACAGTTAATTTATGAGGCCTTTTAATTTTCTGAATGAAGGGAAAGTAAGCCAACTGCTGGCGAGTCAATGATCTACAAATATAAATGTTATGCCATAACCCAACAGCAAAATAAGGTTGGGCAAGTTTTCACTGCATGATCATCTTCCTTTCTTGGATGTTTAACACTCAGTGATCCCGACAAATCTCCCCTCTTATGCTTCTGAGGCCAAGTTTCTAAAAATTCATTAGTGATCTGGGGCCCTTATTTTTCTGATTGTTGAACAAAAAGGAGTTTTGAAGGGTAGAATTAAGTACTGTAAATTTCATGAAGGTCATAGAAAAATCACTGAGAGGCCTTTCTTAGGGTCTAGTGAACCCACTCACACTACTCATGGTGCAACACAAATTGAAAAGAACAAATCTTTGAAAAAAAAGACTACAGGAATGAAAACAAGTAAAATGGTATTTCATCTCTCTATCTTTTTTTTTCTTTCTTGATTGGTTTTCCTTCGTGTTATCTATTTGCTGAGTATGAAAAAGCAATAAAAAGACTGCTTTTCCCCCTTTGTTTAAATTTTGTTTGATGCCTGCCCACTATTAAAGGATTAAGGAAGCAACAATATGAAGACAACTTTTGAGGATAAATGAACATAGGGGGCAAAATGTGGTGGGAAAATAGCCTCTTTTTTTTTTGTTGTTGCTTATTTCTCTTTTATGATTCTTATTTTTAACTCTGAGTCTTCTTATTCCAGTGCACATTTTTGCTAAATTTAGTGACATGGATTTACAAGTGAAGATTATTTTTCAGCTTGTATCTAACATCAAAGGATATTCTGAGAAACCACATCACAGTTTTCAGCTTAAGATTTGTTTATCACACATAAATACAGTTCTGAGCCCAAATCAGTGGCTGCATAATATTTATATGTATTTTTATATATATACTAGATTTGTATTTTTTATATATTTGTGTGTATATATATATATAAAAACTAGAATACATATATTAAAATATATATAAGTATACCAGACACAGATATGTACATATATATATTTTGAGAATACTTTCTTGCCTTGGCCTCAGTGACAGATTTCCACTAACTTCCCTGAATTAAGACAAACCCCTTATGACAAATGTGTATTGTGATCTAAAGTCACCACCTGATGTAACATACGGAATCATAATACTGAAAATTTGGGTTCATATTTTTTCTTTAAAGTACTTTTAAGGAAGTAAAGTAGAAGAAGTAAAAAACTGTGTGAACAAAACATATTTTTCCAGGATGCAGATCAGGTCTAAGTGGAAAGGGATTTCTGTGGGACTAACTTTGGATTAGGTGTATAAAAATGAAAGCTTTCTGCTTAATAATATTTGTTTGAAATACATGTCATATTCTTTCTTCGGTCTCTTTTTCAGCCACATGAAATAGAGTGATATCAAAAAACTTTTTTATTGTTTGTATTCTTTTTTCTTTCATCCAAATATATTAAATATTGACACTTATCCACTAGGAAGATGTCTGTCATATATCTATACATATAATAGAATTACAATGATATTTCTAATCAGTCAAGATTTTACTGTAAGCTGGCTTTTTATTCTTATACATATTTTTCTTATGGGAAGAAGATCAAACCTTTTTATTGGAAATTCTAATTGAACTTTGATTCTATTATGGGTTACTGTCTGTGATTTGTCTTTTTAAGGAGATTAACAAAATGTGAAAATATCAACTGAAAATGACATATACTTCAGATTTCCAGTGTAAAATTAGTAGAGAAGGTAAAGAGGAAAAAAGTGAAGGAAATTACTAGACTTTGAGTTGACGCTTTGACATATTAAATGACACCCTTAGTAGTAATATTTATCTCTATTGCTTCTAAAAGGCTAAATAAATAAAGGGGATTTTGCAAGCCACTCTTCATCTGGAGATAATTAAAGGTGGCCAAAGCTGTAATATCATCAATGAAAATAGTATTTGTAAGTTTGAGCTGATTAAAGTGATGGAACTGAAAACTGCAGGGCTTAAAAAGAGTGTGAGGCACATGAAACGTGGCCTGCTATGAAGGTTAAGCGTTTGAAAAAGTTTGGAAGTCCAGTGGAGGTTGGTATGGTTTGACTGATTATTTTAAGAACACTTGGAACCAGAGGCTGAAATTCAAGCTTGTTATGTCTTAGTCCTCTAGCAAGAACTTAAGAGTTTGTTGTTGTTGTTCAATTGCAGCTTTTAATAAAAATTGGAAAATAAGTTATGAGCTCTGAGGTCATGCAGCTGCACCTTAGTCCCTGGAGAAAAAATGGAGCCACTTTCCCTTGACATCCATTTCTGAGCATGAATACCAAGAAGGTATTCAGGACAGGTTAACACAGAATCACCAAAAGCAAATCCTCCTTGACCACGTAATATGTAATGATCTAGTTCTCTGATGGGCATTTGCCTGTTTCTACACATCTAGATGATACCCTTTTGTTCACTGCTACCGTGACTGTTCCAAGAGATCTGAACCCTCTTTCTGAGAAGTTAGTGGCTAAGCAGTTAACTCACTCTCCTCCAAAATCTTCAGAGGCTTTCTATAAACTCTTGAGATCCCTGAAAACATATGTCACAAATGCACTCATTAGAAAACACAGGTGGCATTGGCTTCCTGTAATAGTTAAATATAATCATGGTAAGTTCTAGTTAGAACTCAGTGCATATAGTGCATCACTGGAAAATCCAGACGATTCTAGTTTTCAAAGCCAACCATCTGAGTTTGCAGATTGTGTTGCATTTTAAGCCTCACTGTTTGGTTTTTTTCTTTTCCCTTTGGATTCTTTCCATAATATTTCGCCTGCTTTTTGAACATATGTTTACTTCTTCCTCCCTGGCCACTTTAAATGGACTTCAGCTAAAATAGGCTGAACCGGATTTGTCTGGTAAATCTGTTCTAAGCAGCTTGCATTTGAATGCTAATGTTAAACATTCGCAGTGTTTATTACTCCTTGAATTAAGTTACTATATTTGGCAGTATTCTGAAATTCTAACAGGAATGCTGGAACCTATCTCAACCCTGAGGGAGATGAAATAAGCACAGGGCCTAGTCTATGACCACACACAAGCATGCAGACTGCCAAAGTTTGCTTCAGTTTGAAACTTAGTGTTTTTCACCGTAAACTTTAGGCACCTTGCATCAGGCTCTGCCAGCCATGAGGAGATCTGCATGGAAGGATTAAGCACCATTTATCTTCCTAAAGATATCAATGACATTTCTATAGTCTTCTATGCAGCTATTTAATAATTTTGAAAACTCTCAGGGTCAAACAGAAAGTATTAAATAGATTTCTGAAACCAGCACTTGTGCATTCTGGATACGAACAAAAAGAGCTTGATGTAGGGAAGCATAAAGATCAAAGTCAGATTCCTTGTTCCTCAAAGGCAATGGAAAGACTCCATTGACTTCAATGGAATTTGAAGCAGGCCAGAATAAAACACAGACGAAAGAAGCATTTTCCACTCCCTCCATCTTAATAGACAAAATTTCTAGGAAGGACAAGAACATTTTTTTTTTTTTTCTTTTAAATCAAAGAATTTGAATTTTATACAATCAAATGAAAGAATCTTCTCTTCTTATATTAAAAAATCCATCTTTTTTTTACCTAGTCTTTCTTTTTTATTACTATATCAGACTGCTTTTCTATGCCTGTGTTTGTGAATATATCTCAAGTCCGTCGATTCAAATTGCCTAACAAGGTACAGTTTCAGAACCTAGGTATTAAATCCCAGTTCTTTTTAATTTTTTCTTCTCTCATAGAATATAATGTCTGTTCAATCCATACGTTGGCCATTAGTGCTACAGATTTCACAATACAAGCACACATAGGAAATGGCACCTACCACACTGCTTGAGAGATATTTGGGATCCAGGTGTGCTGTGCAAGAAAAGAGGTCCCTAAATGTTTGTCAAATTGGCTTGGTAGTTATAAGCATAACAGTGCTTTTCCTGACTTGTGCTATTGAGAAAAAAGCATGTCCCTCTGTTACTGTGGGCACTTATAGAAGAAAAACGTGAAAACAAACAAACAAACAAACAAACAAACAAAAACCACCACCCCAAAATCAGTTCTCCCACTTGTTTGGCAAGCCGTTGTGATGAAGCTGCTCTTCCCTCTGCCCTGTGGGTTCAAAACTCCCTCTACTTTGTCAGAGGGTATTACAATGAGTTCTGCATGCGTGTTTGCCACCTCCTGCTAGTCTCAGTGCAGAGTCTGTGTCTCACTGGAAGCAATCAGGTGTTATCAGTAACTCTGCTTTTGTCTATTGTGCTGAGCTGCTCTAAGGTGTTTCTGTATAGATGGAAAGGAATAAAGTGCATATCTGACTTTGCTACTCATCAAAACACTGGTCAACCAAAATGGCAATGAGACTAAGATGTTGCCTCATTGCAGTCATGCAATCATGTGTTAATGAAGAAGAAGACAGATACTTTTTTCTTTAAGTCAGTGAGAATGACAGTATGATAAAAGATCATGCCTCTTTGGGCAGAAGATAGTGTGAATTAACAGAGGACTTTTAAATAGAAGGCCTAGGAAAACATGAATAAAGGGATAGTTAAGAAAAAAACCTGTCTTCTGCTGATACCTTCTGCAGGGAAAATAAACAAGCAAACATATGTAAAAAAGCTCATTTTGTCTTAATAGCTGGGGAGGAAGTACTGGGAATTGTGTCTTCCCCAAGGAAATGATTACATTCTTGTTATTTGTAACAGCATACAGGGTCTAGAAAGAGTCTGACTTGTTATGCTCTTGAGCAGGCCTTACTTTTATGTCTTATTGTTACTTTTAGCACTTCTCAGTATTGTCAATATTGACAGTCCTTAATGACTAATAGGCTCACAGACTCCTCTAAAGGAGGAAGGAATTATCAGTATTTCACAGTTTGAATCTGGAAGCACAGGTTAGAGTAGGACCTTTTCACAGTGTCTTAGATTAACACTGTTTCTAACGCTCAGATATTCTTTGTTTTAGGTTACTGTGTTATACGTTGAATCAGCTCTTCTATCCAGTAGACTATCCAACTTATGCTGACAGTTTTTAATAAGGATAGTGGCACACATTGGTTTATCTTATTATATAAAGATATGAGATGGTCCTAAATTACAATAAAAAGTCTGAACTTTGAGTACTATAACACACTCTACTTCAGCAATGTAGTTCAATCCGTATCAAGATTAAAGCAACTGCAAAACTACCTTGGAGTAAGAAATTTCTACTCAGTACAAAGTTTAAACTTAGCAATTTGGCTGAGATATAAAACAGTCTATGACATCTAGAGAGCTATGTCTAGATTACTAAACAGTTATACCACAGCATGGCCTGGTGCCTGGCCGACTGATTTGGCAGGAGCACACTGTGCTTTCTTTCTGATGCCTACCATGGAAGTCAAGGTATTAGACACAAGGGAGAAACAGGTTATGCACAGCAAAGTTTTTCCTCAGTGTGGAGTCAGGATAAAGCCAGGGGATGGACACAAACTTGTGAATGTGGCATTATTTCTGAGTCTCACAGATAAAAAGCTGTCAGTATCAGTATAGTGTCCTCCCAGGGGTAAACAAATGGGACATAATTTCTAGGACTCAGTAAGAGTCAGAACCTTGGTTCAGTTATTGGAAATATTCGCAGCTTTCATTACTGTCAGTTTAAACTGTAGATATGCAATCCCACTTTAAGAACCAGTTGGGAAAGGGTAGAGTTGTTCCTGTTTATACCTGTCTCCATTTGGAGTTGATAAATCACCACAGTTTCAGGCCTCAGTCACTGAAGTCTTGGGTCAGATGTCATTAACTAAATAATTACTCCATATAATACAAAAGTGAAAGGGATCTTTTATTATTATGATGATGCACACACATGCCTAGTGAAAGAAAAGGAAGTGGATGAGCAACTCTAGTTTTTATTTAACAGGAAATGCTTTTCTCTCTAATAGAAGACTGAAAAGGTCAGAACAAAGTGCTGATTTATTGAGCAGTTTATTTAGGTGGATTTATTCAGCAGTCAGGCTTTGTTATTTGTAGAGGATGTTGCCTAGGTTATTTCTTTATGGTAATCCAAAAATCTTAAAAGTCAGTGCAAGAACCTAATTCTGGATGCAATTCTAGAGGCAAACTAGCCATGCTTAAGAGGAATTTCACAGAGTAGTTGTCTGCTAGAAATGAATTAATAGCACCAAGAGTTGTATCTGGAATGAAGAGGAAAGTGTTTTTTTCTGCAAGTAAAGGGCAGAGAAATATCTTAACTAGATACATTTCATTACAGGAACAGAAATTTTTTCATGTTGTGAGAATCATGACAAGGGTGCCCTGCAGTGCTTTTAGAGCTCCTCAGTAGGAAAGGGTAGATTTCTGTTCTGTAATGCTCCCTTTAAAAAAATCTGTATTTACACTCATAATTACTTTCTATTTGGTTTTGGGGAGCAGGCTAAATTACCTTTGGAAGGTAATTCCCATTTTAATAAGATATTTATTTCCTCTTTCGTGCTAAAGCAGAACAATGGCAAGGCCTACCTCTTTGGCAAGAGACCTTACAAGAAAGGAAAACACTCACTTGTGTCTGATAGTGTTGTGATGCTTGCAACTAGCATTCTGTCTCCCTCTTCCCCTTTTTAGGTTACTATGGTCTTCATCTAACGCTCTCATTTTACTGATTGATAACTCATTTCCATTTTTTCCCTTGATCTGTGGTTCTTCAATTGCAGTGTCTTCATTCTCTACAAGAAAAAAATCCCAAATTTAGAATTTTTCTCTTTCTCAAGAGCATCCTAAGAGAGCATCAGACTGAGTTTTAATTCTCATCACTCTGGCATGCATATTGAAGGGTCTAGTAAAAGCAAGCATACAAACAAATCCAAAGTTATTTGAATAGGCTTTTCTTTTTTTTTTTTTTTTTCTTCCATGAACCGGTAGAATTTGGTATGAAAACCTTTGACTTATAGGAATATCAACAAAGAACAAATATCATTTGGGCAAATAAAATTCTCATGTTCAAGAAAGTATATCCTACTGTGAGGGTCACTTGACGTACCCTGAGCTCAGTTACAAGATGATAGTGCTGTCAGAGTAGTCCACAGGGTCTGTATAACATCCTAACAATAACTAAAGAGGTACAAACAGTGATGTACTCCTAGAATATTAATATGTTTTATAGTTTTAAAAAGTTACTTCTTTCCATGCAGTATATTTGAGGGGCAGAAAGGGAGTCCTAAGTGGTATTATTAAGAGTTATGGAGAAAAAATACTTATTTTATGACATAATTAGTGGCTGAGATGAAAGTACTCTCTTGCTGATCACAGGCTCTTTGAATAAAATGAAAACAGAAACACATCACAACGCTAAGACAAAAGGAAATAACTGAGAAGATATTTCAGGCTGTGTTACCTTTCCCACATCTGCTTAGAAAATGAGCAGCTGTTAAATAGCACAATATGTTGTTGTGTTTGCTCATCTGTACTTCAGATAAGTCTCTAGACTGCAACTGGATGTGCAGTATATACCAATACCAAATCTCATGCTATTGGTTCACGCAGGAAAAAAAAGCTTTATTCTTTCTTAGTGGATTAATGAATCCTTGCTTCTTTTTTCATGACTTTCCTTTATTTAATTTTCCAAGTTTCGGGAGCAGTAGAAATCAAAACCAGCTCCAGTGCTTTGTATACATAAACAGTCTGAATACTGCATATGAAGTGTTTCCCTAAATGGTTATCTTTGATAACTATCTTTATAATAACAGCCATCTATCATTATAGAGTGCCCTATCTGTGTCTGTACTGTTGGTCAGTTTCTGTCTTAAATTCTGTATCTTTGTAGGTTCTCTGTCAACCAGTATCTGCTTCCTTTTTAAATGACATTATCTATCCTATGAGTGATTGCTTACCTTGTATGCACCATTATTTGATCTTTCTCAAGAACACATAAAAGCTGTGTCTATAACAGTATCCTATCAGGTGAGGCATTTTTCTTCAAAATTGTCTCCATCAGTTTCCTAGTATGAGCAGGCCCTTCCTTTATTAGGGTCATGTGCCATTTCTTTGATGACTTTTTGGGTTTCTGGGGAATTGACTCTTTAAATGTTAGTAAGTCACATTCTTTATTTAAATTCTTAAAGGAAGCTTCCAATCACAAAATTAAATGCAGTGAGAATCAGCTTGAGAAGCTGTGCTATCTTGGAAATCAAAGTAAACAAGGTCTAGTGAGATCATATTCTATTTAATAAAAAGTATAAATTCATTACACGTAAGAAAGCAGGAAGACAGCTTTTCAGTTGGAAATTAGGATTATTTGAAGACTGAGAAGAATTTCTCGCACATGAAGAGGCAAACACAGGTGCTTATAGAAGGCTGAATTTTATCCTCACCAAGGAAATGAAACATACCAAATAAAAAAGGATGCACTTGGAAACTTTGGAAGTGTCCTCAGAACCAAAGAAAAAAACTTCATTGCATCTATAAGAAAAGTCAACACTCTTATCCATGATGCAAGCAGTAAAGGAGTTCCATACCACCTGGTCCTCAAGTAAGCTAGCCGTACCTATTTCTCTTTTCATACAGTAGACATTGCATTTGGACTCTAAATACAGAATGAATCCTAATGGAATTAGATTCATATAATAAGCACATATAATAAGCACATATAATAAGCACATATAATAATAGAAAAATTCATATAATAAGCACATATAATAATAGACAAATTCCAGTCATTTGTGTCTGATATGCTCTTACTGATCTTAATGGAAACTAACATCACATTAACAAGTATTCAGGATGTATAGGCAGTGATGAGACTACAATCACAGGTAAGACATCCTTTAAAAATATCTGTAACAAAAACCTTTACCAATATGTCTCTTAATGACTCTGATGCTAAATAGAAAACAGTAAGTCAATAGTAAGTCAAGAAAAGCTTCCTAAAAAGGCTTTAAGGCTTGACAGAGAAGGGAAGGGATGCCTAACTCTGCTATCAGGAAGATAGGATTCCAACTCAGGCACGAAGAATGCTGTTTGGTTAAAAATATAGCTACATGTTTAAAAAAAAAAAAAAAAAGAGACACTTCTATTACTTAAAATACAAGCAGATGCAGCATTAACTTTAAATGCAGCTTTCTATGATATTTTAGCATTTCAAGTCAGTATTCCCAGCAGAATAAAAACATATAAAGGATATAATGCACAACAAAAACTGACAGTGTTATGGATAACAATTCCCTCTGGCACACCTGGAAAATATCTACAGCAAATAGGGGAGAGAAAAGAAGTAGTAATTCAGGATAGAAAAACCTGGGCAACATTTTGACTTGGAAACCTGACCCAAGCATAAAGCAGTCTAATCAGAGAACCAATTACACTTGAAAGCTCCATTAAAATTGTCTGTTCTCCTGATTTTCAAAATGGAAGGCTTAATAAATCACATGGCCTAGAAAATGGCATAGTGTTACTGCATTAATTGTGATCAGAATGATCTCTCTTTTTTGTTTCATTTGTTCTCACAAGATATGTAACTTGATCTCCCCACTTGGTGACTGCTCAGACTAAATGATCCATTTTTTTCAAATGGGAAATGTTGGAATAAAGGTGTACTGCTCTACAGTATTCATGACTGAATGCATATTCCCCTCCCCTGGATAACTGTTATAAGCATGAGATATTATAAGAATTACAGTAAGCTGTGAAAGTTGTATCTCTGAGAAATGAACTGCTTCAAAGTGCTACAAAGGGGAATATTGGAAACTGTCTGGCCTCAAAAATCTTTGTTACCAAAACAACAAGAGGGCATGATGCAAAGAAGATGAAAATGTAGACAGTGACTCTCATTAACCTTTATGGTTACCTTTATGTATTTAGTCATACAAGAACAAAAGAACAATGAATGTCTTGGAAGACAACGTATCTGCTGTGAATTAATGATAGTGTCCTCCTACATTCTGAACTAGACTATTCTTAAAGAAATTTATATTACCTCAAAACCAGCTGTTCTGTAATAAGCAAAGCATATTTTGCCATCTTAGAACAGACAACACAAAGCAAAATTTTAATGCTGAGGCTGAGCACACCCTCTCCTTTTTAAACGTAAGCCTCCTGGTAGATGAGCTTCAAAGGAACTGTCAAAATATTGTAGAAAGAAAAATAACTATTCTGCACATTGGTTCCAGTCCTAAGCAAATAGCACTCTAGTATGTACTTCTCCAACAAAACCTCTTCTCTGACCTTTCAAAAGTGTTGTCTTAGCCCCTCTGACAAGGTAACAAAATCTGGGCAAATAAATCATAGAACTGTAAAACCAATCAGGATGAAAAGGCAGCAGGGCTGAGAGTAAACACCAGGAGTAGGGCTGAGGGTGAACAGGGGAGCAGGGCTGAGGGTAAAGAGAAGGAATAGGGCCGAGGGTAAAGGCGGTGAGTAGGGCTGGACTTCCATCCTTTCATAGCTATCCTCTCCTTTCAACATATGTGTGTTGTGGAACTTTCTCAATTTCAAGGGCCCAGATTTTGCCTGAGCACCCTGGTGTTCAGACTGTCTTACTTGCTGGAGCAGGAATATGACTTTCTTTTTTTTTCCAGTTGCACAATTGATGCATGTAGTTAGGTTTAGACTCCAAGCTTTCATTTTATGCCAGACTAGTGACAATACAAAGATACTTGAACAATGCTTTACAGCTGTTTTATAAAGCAGTAATAACCACACTCAAATACCACCTTTTGTCAATACCCTTTATATTCTTGTTAAAACACTTCTTGTCACTATTGCTTTTTTTTTTCTTTCCTTCTTAAGAAAGATGAATTGGGAAGAAATTCACCGGACCTTTTCTCACAAGAGTCTTGTGTTACTACATTTGTTAGTTTGGTTAAATACAAGACGTTTTCTCAAGGTCAGTTTGCCTTTACTGATCTGTTCACATGCCTTTAGCCTCTTGGGCTGGCCCAGCTCTTGGCACAGATGCCAGTGCCAAGTTATGCTCCCATTTCTGTATCCATAGCAATGGTGTACGTGTGAAGTGGTAGGTTCTGGAGAACAGGGCTTGACATATTGCCTGGTCCTTACTATGGAGTTGCTTTCTAACTTTTCCTTTTTTTCTGTAGCAGTGTGCTGCTGGGTAATTTGCTCATTCTTTTGGAGAGCACCAGTAATTTTTTGCAAAATTATACCTCACCTGTCCTGGAATACTTCAGGTTATGCTTAGTCTCTGTAATCCAGTTGGCAGCAAAGCATTAATCTATGTCTCATAACTTTGATAACACAATTTTCAAGACTTTACATGTCTTCTTTTTAAAATTGGGGCAATGAGTATTGATAACAGTTTTATGCTATAACATTTCCCATTGCCTTTTATTGATCTACAGATAAAAGAGGGTTGGCTGATGACCCAGTCAATCCTTTCGCAAAATGTTATGAAGAAATTGTGATCCTGTTTTTTTGTTGTATATCTGAATCTTCTGGTTTTACCCACAGTAAAGTCATATGCAATTGCTCCCTTGTTTAGAAGTTTTCATACAGATTTCTTGAAAGAAATGTGAATTTGGGGCCCTGTCCTAGAAATTGTTACCTCATATCAGAGATAGATCAGAACAGAGTAATAATCTTTGGCCATCTGTCAGGGTGTAGGGAAAATGATCTTCTGAACACATTTTCTCACCCGTGCTGGGGAAGAACTGTAGAAGTTACATTGCTGGTAATGCAAATTGCATGGCAAAACCCGGGATCTAGTAATTGGGAGGTGACATTGGGAGCAGAAGCAGGGACCAAGTATATGGAAGAGAATACAGTCCATGGGGAAATATGAGAGATACTGCTGAACTGGCTGTATTTGAATGGTTTCACATCAGCATCCCCATTTCAGAATGAGACTGTTAACAGCATCCTCTACCATTAATCTCTACTACTTCTTTCAAGACAGCCAGATCAAATAAAAGGAAAAAAAAGTGTAATTGTTTTTAAGAGTGATTATTATTATTATTATTATTATTATTAGAATTAAGGTTAACATTTGAATAGCAGTGACAAGAATTCTATTTTTCAGAGCTTTGATGTCCAAGTGCTTGTCAACAACTCCTTTGAGTAGAAAAGCCACCAATGAAAAAGGCTAATTGACTTTCCTCCTTCATTTTACCACTGTAGGATGGAGATATCTTATTTCTGCCTTGTTTTTCAGAAGTTGTCTGAGTTTGCCCTGACTTTGAATCATGATTTCATACTGCATATCTGTTTTACCCTATAGTTGTTTCATTATGATCAGGAAAATGTAATGTATCAACCTTTCTAGAAATACTGTCAGAAACTTGGAAAGTTTCCTTAAAGGGGCAGGAGTGAAAATCTGCTTTTATTTGGTTTGGTCTTATTTTTGTCCAATTCCTAATCCTTTACAGATTCTTACTTTTTATTTTCTGATGACTCAATACTTGTGGAAGAATTCACAAAGTCTTTAGGGTTATGGTAAGGGTGAACAGAGCTGAACTCTACAGCAAATCGATTGGTTTGAAGGAAACTCAGACATCATCCTCTTGACACCTTGGTAGGAGTTTGCTGCCCTCCGCTGTCCTCTTATCACTTGAAGACAGTGTCTGACTGGAAAGTAGGAGACTAGCCATGTAACTTTAGTAAAGCCTCTCTTAACAAGTTAATGCATTGGTCTGTTTATTCTCCAGGGCTGGTGAGTGCTGTTACTTTAATGAGTAAAAGCAGGGACTTACAGTCTGCAACAGTTATACATCAAAATCAAGTAGGTTTCTTAGGATGTGACTGGAGCTAGAGAGCAAGGTGTTTGCAGATTGGATCAATTGCTCAACTATTCTGTCAGTTTTAGCATTGTAAGACAGACAAACACAGACATAGCAAAGAAAGTTAGCTGACTAATTTCTTTCCTTCTTTGTTTTGACTATTTTTTCTTTACCTTCCATGTTCTCCTATATGCTCTCTGTGTTCTGTATGTCCTGCAATCATAACGACACATGTCAAAGAACAGAAAATGCCTTTTGAAGGATTACAGTCTCATTCCTCGATAGATAGACTGCAAATACACCAATGAAGTATTTTCACACTTACTTGAGCATTTATTTAATGAGAGATCCTTACTCATTGGATTGCTGAGTGTTATTTTTGACAGAAGTCAACATATTCAAACAATCCTTTGATGGTGCTCTCTCCTAATGAAATTTGGTTATATTCAAAATGTGATAAGCATAATTTGCAGAGATTAAAATTGTGATGTCTATTTCCTACTAACCATGTAAGTTATGGTTAAGATTATTGGCCTTATTTCTTCATTCAGATGAACAGGACTAGCTCCAGTAGTGAGAGAGACAGCGTAACACACTTTTTATCTCTTTTTATTGCAGCACACACATATCCATCAGAATGCCTTGGGGTTCATTCATTGTGTTCTTTGTGAACATTATCCTTGTTTAATATCAACCAAAGACCACATCATTTTCTGCTTTGTGTGCTTCATATGGTGGTCTCATTTTGTGCTGGCTACCTTGTTATTAACTCATCAAATTAGATGTGAGAAACGAATGGAGCTTGGCAAATTAAGTTTTGGTAGAGTAAAAAAATGGGAGTAACATCTTTCTGCTTAGCGAAAACAGATTTCTTTAAAGTATTATTTAAGGAAAACATGATTTCCTTAAAGAAAACCATTTATTGAAACTGAACTTTTGTTTTGTTTGCAAACTTAGTCACTTGGGTTTACTGATGGCCTGTCTGGCTCAGCCATGGCTTCAGCCCGAGCCTGGATGGCCTTCATGTATTTTTATGGTGTTCAGTCCACCCACAAGCAGCTCTTTGTGCTTTGGTAATGATCTGGAGTTTGAATCACAACTGAGTTTGGATTTTGGGGTTTACAATTCGATGATAAATCTGAGACCTTGTTTTTTACACGACTCCTCCTTCTCTAGGGAATTAATCACAGACACTGAAATTTAAAGTAACATGTTATTGATGACTGAGAATTTTTTTGTTCTTTGCATTTTAACAATTATGCAACTTATAAAAAAGGAAAGATGAATTGCTACATAAAAGGGCCACCAAGCCTCAAATATATTACCAATGTTGAAAATATCAATCATGACGGGACACTTCATAGACTAACTGCAATGAAATTTTTTTTTAAAAAAAGCTAATATGCTCCTGTCATCAATAGGCAGAGGCATAGGGGCAGACAGGAAGATAAGAGTGTGTTTTTGCTTTGAAGGAATGTATATGAAGATTCCCATAACAAGTTAGTGCATTTTAAGTTCTTTTTAGCAATGTCTGTGATATTGTTTTTTACCCTTTTTTAAAAGGTCATGATAAAAGACTTTTGTTTTTCTGTCTTAAGCTTCTCTCAGAAGTCCTCCTATATTTTATCCCCTTAAAATCAAGTTCCATAGCTCTGTTCCAGTTCTTTAATCAAGCACCCCTAAAATAGATCCATATTTTCATAACACTGCAACAAAAGGGTTCAATATTGAGAAGACATGTTACTGCAGTCAGGCCTATAGAGCAAACTGGTGCTTCAGGTTTACTCCTGAGACAAAAACAGACTGTTTTATAAAAATGGATAATGGAGCTAAGACAGCATTTTGCTTCTTCCTTCCTGAAAGCCATTTGTAAAAGAGAGAAAGAAAGTGGTGTCTGTGAAGTATTGGTGCATATAACATTGCTTCCACAATATCTAAAGGTACTGAGTCACTACCAGGAAGGTTACACTGCTCAGGGACTGAATCTGAAACAGAATCTAAATGAAGTCTCTACTTATATGTCAGAGTTATGTAATTTTTTTTCCAGCAGATGAGAAAAAGCACCAACTTGCTTAATTTAATTAGCATCCTCCAAAGGAGCACCTTCAACATAAGGATCTATCAATGACATTAGAGCAAAAAAGCAGCAGGGAGATCCTAAGACTTTTGATTCCCTTTGGAGAGAAGAAAAAAAAAAAAAAAGACAAGCTAATAAAAGTCATTCGAGGTAAATCTGTGTCCTAACATATTTTCTGAAGTCACTCTAGAAAAATTGACAATGCAGTTCATTTTACTGGAATAACAATCAGGCTATATCGAGTTTAGTAAAGCACTACAGTCTTTAACAACACACCAAACTATTCTGACAATTAGACGACGGAAAAATCATAACCAGTGTTTCTATTTTATACACTTGTGAGGCAAAGCAAAACAAAACACTCCATTGGTCTGAAGCCCATGAATGCCAGTTTTCCTCCTTTTGGACAGTAAGGTGGATTAGGAATTGGTTGGATGGCAGAGCTCAGAGGGTGGTAATCAGTGGTGCCGAGTCCAGCAGGAGGCCTGTGGTTAGTGATGTCCCCCAGGGCTCAGTCCTCGGTCCGGTCCTATTCAATTTATTCATTAATGACCTGCATGAAGGGATGGAGTGCTCCCTCAGCAAGTTTGCTGATGACACCAAACTGGGAGGAGTAGCTGACAGCCCTGAGGGCTGCGCTGCCATCCAGAGGGACCTGGACAGACTGGACAAGTGGGTGATGAGAAACCTCATGAAATTCAACAAGGGCAAGTGCAGGGTTCTGCACCTGGGCAGGGATAACCCCACACACCCATACTGTCTGGGGACTGATCTTCTTGGAGAGCAGCTCCGTAGAGAGGGACCTGGGCATCATGGTGGACGACAGGTTGACCATGAGGCAACAGTGTGCCCTCGTGGCCAAGAGGGCCAATGGGATCCTGGGGTGCATTAAGAAGAGCATCTCCAGCAGGTCGAGGGAGGTGATTCCGTCTCTCTACTCAGCCTTGGTGAGGCCGCACCTTGAGTACTGTGTGCAGTTCTGGGCTCCCCAGGACAAGAGGGATATGGAGCTGCTAGAGAGAGTCCAGCGCAGGGCTACAAAAATGATTAAGGGCCTGGAACATCTGCCCTATGAGCAAAGGCTGAGAGAGCTGGGCCTCTTCAGGCTGGAGAAAAGAAGGCTGAGAGGAGACCTCATCAGTGTACATAAGTACCTCAAGGGAGGGAGTGAGGAGGATGGGACCGGCCTCTTCTCAGTGGTAGCCAGCGATAGGACTAGAGGAAACAACTGGAAATTGAAGTTCCAAAAGTTCCACAGGAACTTGAGGAAGAACTTCTTAACAGTGAGGGTGACAGAGCACTGGAATAGGTTGCCCAGAGAGGTGGTGGAGTCTCCTTCTCTGGAGATCTTCAAAAACCGCTGGACACAATCCTGTGCCACATGCTCTAGGAGACCCTGTGTGTGCAGGGGGTTTGAATTAGTTGACCTCTGGAGGTCCCTTCCAACCTTAAGTATTCTATGATTCTATGATTCTCCTGTCTACTTTTGAACCCATACTTTTAGGAATTCAAGATAAAAATACCATCCTTTAGATAGAGAAAAGCTCGTTAGAAATCTTTTTGCGCGTGACAGGTACCATCTGTCTACAGCTCATGGGAGTGGTAATGTCACTAATGTAAACTCCAGCCGGATAATTAAAACTCCACAGTAACAAGTTTTCTATTGTATGCTTGTAGCAGGAGAGTGCTAAAATTGAAATATGGTGGATCCAATGTATCACTCCTTAGATTTAATTGCCTAATGACTCCTTAGAACTAATTGCTTTCCCCACCCTTGTCCCTGGTATTGCCTGATGTATGAGACACATCTTTTTGCAACACAGAATAACTGACTTACAGTGATACAGTCACAGGGAGGTGATTCAAAGCAAATCTCCTTTTGAAGGGACATGGTGGGCTGAGCAGCCCAATATTAGCCTTGGTTGTGGGGTGGTGTCATACATTTTGTTGGGAGAATACCGTTTATTTTGGGGTACCTCCTATTTTTAGTGGGTGGAAGAGGGTGACACACATCCCCTCCTAGGGGGTACTTTAATATCCCTTCCAGCATACCAGCAACACAGTCTGCTTCCCAGGGACTGATGTGGATGCAGGTGATGGACACAAAACCAAGAGCATGAGGGATAGTTTAGGCTAAGGTGATTACCTATGAGAATAACAAGCTTTCTGTTACCTCTGTTGTTCATCATGCTGTGGTCTTTACTTCTCTGCACTTTTCTTTGACAAGTGGCTGTGAACTTCCGTCGCCTTGCAAGACAGAGAACGGCTGGTAGATAAAGGGGCTCTCTGATAGCTGCAGAAGTGTTTGATAATAAAAGAGATATCCAGGATTTTTGGACTGATATTTTTAAATTATTATTTCAAATGCCACTTTCTTTGAGATTTTATAATAGTGTATGTCTCTGTGTGTATTCTTATGTATATGTTTCTCATAAATATGTAAACATTGGGGTTTGGACTTTTTCTCAGGGCTCTTTTGGCAATGTGAAACAATGCAAACACAGAAATCTTTAAATAGAAATAAATGTAGTATTCCAGAAATGAAAATGACTGCAGATGTCACAGAAAGAGTTCAAAGGGCTTGCCTGTGCCTTTGTTTTGAAAAAACAAATGCATATACAAAAGAAGCAGGCATTTTTTTGTCATGTGCTGTCACAGTTTCAGTCTCATGTAGAAGAGGTAACCTTGTCAAGCAGAGGTTGTGTTCTATTTTTTTAAAAGCAAAAGGAAAAGTACTTTGATTGTATGCTGCCAAAAGTTCTGGAGAGGGTCTCTTGGACCTTAAAGCTTTCTGTAAGGCACCTCAGTATCATTTTGGACTCCTCATTTTGGGAACTGGGAGGGATTTCTGTGATATTTTTTTAAAGGTTGTATTGACAGGCAATCAGCAGCTTGCAGGAGATGTTTGAAAAAGAGCTGTCCTTTCCTTTCAGGTGATACTTGGTCTTCATCAATATGGCTATAAGTCAGTGAGTTTGGGGGAAATTGCAGGGCATGTACATGCCAAAATAGGGCATGTACTTTGTAGTAGGGTTATAAGGTCATCAGAAGAGACAGAGAATTTTAAATTCTGTGTTTCTGATGACTGGTTGAATTTGTGTTGAATCATGCTTTGAGTCTTCCGGGAAATTTGGGGGAAATTCATTTCCTCACCTCTTTGAAATTATTCTTCAGGAAAAGAATGATTCAGGTTAAGGCTGGCATCATGAAAACCAATATAAAAATAAGTAAAAAAAAAAATAGGACTTTTCCATTTTCCAAAACTTATCTGATGAACTAATTCCAGGAGATAAGCAGAATCCCAGAGGGGCTGAATAAGTCTGTGTAGCTGAGAACACAATCCAAATTGCTGTAATAAATATTGTTAAAGCTCGATGTTTCTAGAGAGCTGTAAAATATCAGGTTTCTGAGTTTAAATCGCTCACCTGGAATTAGAAGCTGGGAATATGTTGAGGAGATAAAATGTCCTGTTGTATATTTCCCTGAAACAATCAAAGCATGGAGACACTAAGCATGGAGATTCCATGCACTCATTGAGACAGAATGGGCTCACTTCCCTTAAATGCACAAAAAAAAGCATCTGTGGGATTTCATAATTTGCATTATCACTGTTCAGCATGAGGAAAATGTGGAAAAAAGAGAGATTTTTTTAAAAAAATCTTTTCTTTAGCAAGTCATTTGATATTGTAGAAGTGCTCTCTATTTTCATCCCTTGTCTTTTGTTTTGTTTCCTCATTTTTAACTAAGCACCCACCTCCTGTTTATAATCTAAATAAGGTGATCAAGCAACTAACAGAAATGTCATGTCTGACTTTTGTAACGGTGTGCTGGTGTAATACTATTAACTATACAGATGCCTTATGTGTCAAAGCTAAATAACTACAGAAGTGTTACATCTTTATACGTTTTTAATGATAAGAAGTTGATAATAGAGCTCATGATAAAATCAGGTAAAAATTCAATCTGGTAATATCTGTAAATATCCCTAAATGTATATTGTAAACTGACTCAGTAGCCAAAAACTCATTTAAGAGGAGACTTTATTCTTCTTTGCATGGTTTTGTCTAATTTCTAATAAAATCTCTGAACATATATTAATAGGAAGGTAGATAATTAATAAAATATCATTACAATGTTGATGTGATTTCTATACTCTTTTTGTATTCTGTGCATGTTTTCTTTCATTCATAAGAAATACCAAATAGCATCCTTTTTAAAAAAATGAGAAGCTACAAATTAATAGTTTAGTAATATTTCAAGAATCATGATTCTAAGAAACCTCAAACAAGATTAGGGACTCAAAAACCACTGTAGTAGTTTTTTCTTTCACTCTCATTGCAAGATTGCTGGTTCAGACACAAGAGAGAGCCATTATTCATAGGTGAAGAATAGCAGCACAGATTATAACACATCTGTTTATTTTCAGAGTTTATGATATATTCTTCTATGAAAAAAAGTAAACAAAATACACTCTGTTACTTGAGAATTAAATATTCTGATTTATGAAACAGCGATTTGAGAATTTTAATGATCTATATTTTGACAAATGCACTTACTCTGAGAAAAAAATACACTATCAAGATAAAAAAAAGTGCAAGGTATTAATAAATAAGGACAAAAAAACCCCAATATGATCTAGGAGTATTAAAGCATCTTTACATTATAATTCACATAAGTGTTTTTATATCAGCAGAATTAACAACAACTTAACTAAAGAAAAAGACCATCAGCAATAAAAGCATTTGTAATTGTATGACAACCAAATAAACAAATGACGAGCTGAGCAACTACAGGCTGGTGAGCCTCCCCTCAATCCCTGGAAAAGTGATGGAGCAGCTCGTCCTGGCTGCTCTTTCCAGGCACATGGAGGAGAAGAAGGTGCTCAGGGGTAGCCAGCATAGATTCACCAAGGGGAAATCATGCTTGACTAACCCGATAGCCTTTTATGACGGTGTGACTGGCTGGTCAGATGAGGGCAGAGAGGTGGATGTCCTCTATCTGGACTTCAGCAAAGCTTTTGACACCGTCACTCACATCATCCTCCGGGGCAAGCTCCAGAAGAGTGGGTTAGAAGGGTGGACAGTGAGGTGGATTAGGAATTGTCTGGATGGCAGAGCTCAGAGGGTGGTGATCAGTGGCACACAGTCCGTTTGGAGGCCTGTGGTTAGTGGTGTTCCCCAGGGCTCAGTCCTCACTCCGGTCCTGTTCCATTTATTCATTAATGACCTGGATGAAGGGATGGAGTGCTCCCTCAGCAAGTTTGCTGATGACACCAAACTGGGAGGAGCAGCTGATAGCCCTGAGGGCTGCGCAGCCATCCAGAGGGACGAGAACAGACTGGACACGAGGCGAGCTGGGGAGCTGAGTAGCTGCACTGGGAATAGCCGTGGGAGGCAGTGCTGGCGGAGTCCTGCGTGGGAGTGTCCGTGAGTGCAGCCCTTGGACCTCCTGCTGGCCTGGGCTGCAGCCCAGCAGCTCTTGGCAGTCTCTGCTGTGCTGCCCATACAGGCCCGGGTGCCCGAGGCGCTGGATGCTGCCCTGCTGCCCCTCCCCACGTGGGTCCCAGGTGGCCCTCGGGGCACAGCRGGGCCCTCTGTGACTGCGCTGCTGTGACATCCTGTCGYRGCGGGCTGGGCCCGCAGTGCTCGGGACGACGGCAACGGGAGAGGACGGGAGCGAAGGTGCTGGCCAAAAAGCCCCCTGAGCGCACCCAGGA